>JAQZBX010054666.1:0-18598 GCA_029593785.1 Cabassous unicinctus
AAAAAAAAAAAAAAGAATAAAAGAAATACTGTAACACAAAGCCAGTCAACAATAAAACCCTAGGCAAGCGAAAACCATCATAATCAGATGCATAGACATCAGCAAAACATTACAAGCCATACTAAGAAACAAGAAGAAATGGCCCAAAGAAATTAAAATGCCAGATGAGACACAGGATTTGAAACAACTAACCAATGATGTTCAAACAAATTTTCTAAATCCAAAAAGTTGAAGGAAACTATGGCTAAAGAGATAAAGGGCAAGAAGAAGACACTGAGTGAACACAAAGAATTTGAAAGGTTGAACAGAAAAATAACAGGTCTTAAGGGAATGAAAGACACAATGGGTGAAATTTAAAAATACATTAGAGGCATACAACAGATTTGAAACAGCAGAAGAAAATCTACAAATTAGAGGACAGAGCACCTGAAACTGAAAAGACCCAGAAAAACAGAAAGAGAAAAGGATGGAAAAAAATGAGCAAGGGCTCAGGAAACTGAATGTAGCATGAAGCGCACAAGCATGTGTCATGGGAGTGCCAAAAGGAAAAGAGAAGGGAAAAGGGGCAGAAAGACTATTTGAGGAAAAAATGGATGAAAATTTCCCAACTCTTATGAAAGACATGAAAATCCACATCCAGGAAGTGCAGTGTACTCCAAAAAGAATAAATATGAATAGACCTCCTCGAGACACATACTTATCAGAATGGCAAACGCCGAAGGCAGGTATGATATATTTAAGATACTGAATGAGAAAAACTGCCAGCCAAGAATTATCTGGCAAAAATTGTCCTTCAAAAATGAGGGTAAGTTTAAAATAGTCACAAATAATCAGAAACTAAGAGAGTTTGTAAATAAAAGGCCGGCTCTATAAGAAATACTCTGGAGAGTTCTGCAGCCTGAAAAGAAAAGACAGGCTTGGAGGAGAATGCAGAAATGAGGATTATCAGTAAGGGTAAACAAAACGGTATAAAAGACAAAAATAAGATATGATATATGAAAGCCAAAGGATAAAATGGTTGAAGTAATGCCTTTCAGTAATAACATGAAATCTTAATGGATTAAACTCTCCAGTCAAAAGACACAGGCTGACAGACTGGATAAAGAAATAAAAGCCATCCATATGCTGTCTACAAGAGACTCACCTTAGACCCAAAGATACAAATAGGCTGAAAGTGAAAGGTTGAGAAAAGATATTCCATGCAAACAGTAACCAAAAAAGAGCTGGGGTAGCTATATTAATATCAAACAAAACAGACTTTAAATGCAAAAACTGTTATAAGAGATATAAAAGGTCATTATATATTAATAAAAGGGGCAATCCACCAGGAAGAAATAATCATAAATATTTATGCACTTAACCTGGGTGCCCCAAAATACATGAGCCAAACACTAGCAAAACTGAAGGGAGAAATAGACATCTCTACAAAAATGGTTAGAGACTTAAATACTCCACTCACATCAATAGATAGAACAATTAGAAGATCAATGAGGAAATAGGGAACTTGAAAAATGTGATAAATGAACTAGACCTAACAGACATATAAGAACATAGTTCCCCAATGCAGCAGGAATGTACATTCTTCTCAAGTGCTCATGGATCTTTCTCCAAGATAGACCATGTGCTTGGTCAGAAAACAGGTCTCAATAAATTTTAAAAGATTGAAATTATACAAAGCACTTTCTCTGACCATAATGAAATGAAGCTGGAAATCAATAATAGGCAGAGAATGGTAATTTTTGCAAATATGGAGGCTAAACAACACTTTAAACAATCAGTGGGCCAAAGAAGAAATTAAGAGAACTCTAATTATATCAAGACAAATGAAAATGAGAATACAACTTTTCAAAACTTATGGGATGTAGCAAAGGCAGTTCTGAGAAGGACATTTATAGCCCTATATGCCTATATTAAAAAGGAAGAGGGAGCAGATGGAGCTTAAGTGGTTGAGCACCTGCTTCCCACATACAAGGTCCTGGGTTCAACCCCTGGTACCTCCTAAAAACAAACAACAATAAAAATTAAAAAAAAAAAAACTTTCATTGGGGAGCGGATGTAGCTCAGTGACTGAATGCCTGCTTCCCATGTATGAAGTCCCAGTACCACCTAAAAAAAATTTTTTTAAAGGAAGAAAGAACTAAAAATAAAAATCAAAGATCTAACTGAACACCTGGAGAAATTAGAAAAAGAACAGCAAAGTAATCACAAAGCAAGCAGAAGGAAAGAAAGAAAGATTACAGAAGAAATAAATGAAATTTATGACAAAAAAAAAAAACAGAATCAACAAAACTAAAGCTGGTTCCTTCAGAAGATCAATAAAATCAGCAAACTCTTAGCTAGATTAACAAAGAAAAAAAGAGAGAAGATACAAATAAAATCAGAAATGAGAAGGGGGACATTAGCACTGACACCATAGAAATTAAAAGAATCATAAGAGGATATTATGAAAAACTGTATGCCAACAAATTAGACAAACTAGAAAATTCCTGGAAACACACAAACAACCTCCAATGACTCTAGAAAAGTAGAGGATCTCAACAAACCAATCACAAGTACAGAGATTGAATCAGTAACCAAAAACCTCCCAAGAATTCTTCAGAGGTGAATTCTAATCATTCCAAGAAGAATTAATGCCAATCCTGCTCAATCTCTTCCAAAAATTTGAAGAGGAGGGAAAACTAACTCATTTTATGAAGCCAACATCATCCTAATACCAAAACCAGATAAAGATACTATCAGAAAAGAGAATTACAGACCAATCTCTCTAATGAACATAGATGCAAAAATTCTCAACAAAATACTTGCAAATCGAATCCAACAGCATATTAAAAGAATTATGCACCATGATCAAGTGGGTTTTATTCCTGGTATGCAACAGTGGTTCAACACAAGAAAATCCATTAATGTAATACACCACCTTAACAAATTGAAGGAGAAAAACCACATGTTCATCTTGATTGATGAAGAAAAGACATTTGACAAAATCCAGCATCCTTTCTTGATAAAAAACACTTCGAAATAGGAATAGAAGGAAACATCATCAACATGATGAAGGGCATAGATGAAAAACCTACAGCCAACATCATACTAATGGGGAAAGCCTCACAGCTTTCCCTTTAAGATCCAGAACAAGGCAAGGATGCCCACTGCCACCATTGTTATTCAACATAGTGCTAAATGTTCTAGCTAGAGCAATTAGGCAAGAACAAGAAATAAACTCTATTCAAATCAGAAAAGTAAAAGTAAAACTCTCACTATTCACAGTGACATGATCCTATATGTAGAAAATTCAGAAATATCTACAACAAAAAGACTATAGAGCTAATAAATGAGTTCAGCAAAGTGGCAGGATACAAGATCAATACACAAAACATAGTGTTTCTATACACTAAGAATGAACAATTTGAGAAGGAAATCAAGGAAAAAATCCATTTACAATAGCAACAAAAAGACTCAAATACCTAGGAATTTAACCAAGGATGTAAAAGACCTCTGCTCAGAAAACTACAAAACAGTGCTAAAAGAAATCAAAGAAGACCTAAACAAATGGAAGGACATCCCGTGTTCATGAATTGGAAGATTAAATATCATTAAGATGTCACTTCTACCCAAAATGATTTACAGATTGAACACAATCCCAATGAAAATTCCAACAGCCTAATTTACAGCATGGAAAAGCCAATATTCAAACTTATTTGGAATGGTAAGGAATCCCAAATAGCCAAAAATATCTTAAAATAGAAGAATGAAGTCAGAGGACTCACACTTCCTGACTTTAAAGGATATAACAAAGCTACAGTGGTCAAAACAGTATGGTATTGGCAAAAAGATATATATATAGATCAAGGGAATAATATTGAGAGTTCAGAAATAGACCCTCACCTCTATGGTCAATTGATTTTTTTTTTTTTTTTTTTTTAAGATTTATTTATTGATTTATTTATTTATCCCCCCCTTGCTGCTTGTGTTTTACTGTGTCGATTCGCTGTGTGTTTCTTCCATGTCTGCTTATCTCCCCCTTGCTGTGAGGTCCACCGCGCTGTGCAGGCCGGCCTGCTCTCACAAGGAGGCCCCGGGAAGCAAACCCGGGGCCTCCCATATGGTAAACGGGGGCTCTATCCATTGAGCCACACCCGCTTCCCAATTGATTTTTAACAAGACTACCAAGTCCACTCAGCTGGGACAGA
The DNA here is from genome assembly GCA_029593785.1 of Cabassous unicinctus. Lineage (NCBI taxonomy): Eukaryota > Metazoa > Chordata > Mammalia > Cingulata > Chlamyphoridae > Cabassous > Cabassous unicinctus. Next base: position 4,188 of record JAQZBX010054666.1, read on the forward strand.
ACAGTCTTTTCAACAAATGGTGGTGGGAGAATTGGATATCCATATTCAAAAGAATGAAAGAGGACCCCTTTCTCACTCCCTATACAAAAATTAACTCAGAATGGATCAGAGAACTAAACATAAAAGCCAGGAGCATAAAACTAGTATAAAATAATGTAGGAAGGCATTTTCAAGATCTTGTAGGAGGAGGAGGGTTCTTAGACCTTACATCCAAAGCACGAACAATGAAAGAAAAAATAGATAAAAGGCCCTCTCCAAAAATAACCACTTTTGTGCTTCAAAGGACTTTGTCAAGAAAGTGAAAAAGCAACCTTCTCAATGGGAGAAAATATTTGGAAACTGCATATCTGATAAGGGTTTAATCTGTGATATATAAAGAGATCCTACAACTCAACAATAAAAAGACAAAATGACCTGATTTTAAAAAATGAGCACAAGACTTGCATAGACATTTTTCCAAAGAGGAACTACAAATAGCAAAAAGACAAAAAAACATGAAAAAATGTTCAACATCACTAGTTATTAGGGAAATGAAAATGCAAATCAAAACTACAAATCACACTTATTAGAATGACCACTATTTAAAAAAAACAGAAAACTACAAGTACTAGACAGACTGTGGAGATAGACGAATGCTTATTCACTTTGGTGGGAATGGAGTATGATGTAGCTGCTGTGGAAGATTGGCATTTCCTAAGGAAGTTAAATATAGATCTGCCTTGTGATCCGACAATCCCACTACTAGGCATGTACGCAGAAGAACTGAGGGCAGGGACATGAACAGACATCTGCACACCAGTGTTCATAGTGGCATTATTCACAATTGCCAAAAGATGGAAACAACCCAGGTGTCCATCAGCCAATGAATGAATAAACAAATTGTGGTATATACATACAATGGAATATTATTCAGCTGTAAGATGAATTGAAGTCATAAGACATATGACAACATAGATAACCTTGAGGACATTATGTTGAGTGAAGCAAGCCAGACACAAATGGACAAATATACAATATTTGTCTATTGAATACAATGACTTTACTAATATTTACAAAATATAATGAACAAACTCATGGAGTTAATAACTAGAATATAGGTCACCAGAATATAGAAAAAGGATAGAGAATGGGGAGCTGAGGCTTAATTTGTACAGAATTTGTTAAAAAAAAAAAACACTGTTAAGATTTAGAAATGGACAGAGGTGATGATAGCACATCATAGTGATTGCAATTAGCAGTGCTAAAAAATGGGTATGACAGTGATTGAAAGGGAGAGTTTAAAGTCGTGTATGTCACTAGAAAGAATGTTAAAGGTTGAAATATGGGACTGTATAGCATAGTGAACCCTCTTGTGGACAATGAGCGTGGTTAATATAACAAATACAAGAATGATTTTCCAGGAAATAGAACAAATGTACATTAATATTACAAGATGTTAATAACAGGGTGGTATTTGGATAAAAATATACCTAAAGCAAATTATGGACTGTAGGGAACAGGAATATATTAATATTCTTCCATCAATTACAAAAAAAAATTTAAAGAATTATGCTAAGTGAAAGAAACCAGACACAAAATACTACATATTGACTCCCTCTATATAAAATGTAGATACAAATAAATTTATAGAGATAGAATTAGATTAGCAGATATGTATGACAGGGGAAAGACAGAGAGATTATGAAGTGACTGCTAAGGGGAAGGTTTTTTTTTTTCTTTTTGGAGTAATGAAAATGTAATATTGATTGCAGTGATGAATGCACAACTCTGTGATTATACCAAAAGCCATTAATTGTACCCTTTAGATGGATTGTATGGTTTGTGAATATGTTTCAATAAAAAAGTTTTTTTAAGATATATCATTCTCTGCTGCAGATGGGAAGGTCTTGCTGGGGTGGCATGGCCTTACTGTAGAATCCCAGGGGTCTGCATTACAATTCTCCACTGAGTCTTGCCATAAGCTCCATACTACATCTTTTCCCTTTCCCACTACTGACACCTCCAACACCATAGAACCTGCCAGATTGTATGGCCCAAATGGCAGGGCTGTTCACACTGCAGCCTGGACCTTCTGCAGAGCCTTTTCCTATTATGGGCCCCACCCTACAGCTGGCAGCCTTCCATGTCACCCAGTATCTTGTGTTGCATCTAATCCCAAAAAGAGTTACCAGCACTGTGCTTTCCTCGTTGTGTTAAGAGATACAAGCTGCAGCAATTTCTCTTTTACTTTGAAGGGGATATCTTGGCATATCCCTAACCAAAGAACCTCCTCAAAACTTAATTAAGTGGCAGGTCCTTGGATCTTCATCGGTTTTATATGCCACACTCTGGAGGCCTCCAGCATACTAGGCCCTGCTTGCTCATCCCGCCTAAACTGCATGGTGTAAGCCAGGTAATGGAGCAGTGCAGTGTTCTGTGGGAAGCCCAGATAGCCCTTATCTATTGAGATTATGACAGAAGACAAGACAGTTAATATAGCCCTGATGCAAAACTGTAAATGAATATTGTTGTCCATTCCATGTAAATGTGAACTATCTCTGATCCTCTTTTCTAATTGGAATGGCAAAAAAAAAAAAAAACAGATATGTCAAAAGGTTGCATGTCAATCTACTCTAGCAATGATTCCATGTCTGGCTCAGCAGCTGAAATTAGGGCACTTGGTTAAGCCTAAGGGAGTCCACAGTCTTTCTAGGAGCCATCCAATTTCTGCAGGGGTCAGACTGGTGAATTAGATGGAAAAATAATAGGGACCATGACTCTATCATCCTTTAAGTTGTTAATGGTGGCACTAATCTCTTCCTTACCCCCTGGGATGGAATGCTATTTTTGACTTCTTATCTTGGACAGTGGCAGGGTCAGAGAGTAGGGGAGAGGCAGTTTCAAAACTTCCACTGGCCTTCTCCAGCATAATAGCTCTTACCCAACAGACCACAGACCCACTGTGGGAGTTAATCCAACTGTCAAAGCATATCTATGCCTTGACAAGGGATTACAAGCGAGTTCTCAGACAAGTTGGGTCCACTGTGAGTCAGACTTGCCAGGACTCCATTTATTACCTGGCCCTAGAGGCCCCCACTTTGAGACAGGGGCCATGATGATGCTTTGAGTCTTCAGGTATCAATCTCATCTCAAATTCTTACAACTAGTCCTCAAAGTGTCTAATTACCCTCCTTTATCTAGTAAACAATCACCCAAATGCCATAGGTCCCTTTGGGAAAAAAAAAAAAAACTGAAGGAATCATTGCAATATATACTTGCTACAGATTTCCTCCTAGGGACCTAGCCACCTCTTCAGTCAATGGGTTCTGAAAATTGGCTCAGGCCTGGGAACTGACTTTTAATTGGGACAACCACCCTGCCTTGGCTGCCCACCTCTTTTGCCCCTGGACTTTATTAACCCTCTCCTCAACTTTCTGTGTGTCAAGTGCCCTTGGCTGCCCACCATTACTGGACTTTCACAATATATTCATCCCAGCATGTACACTTTCCTCAGCTGCCAGAGGAACTCAGGTATTTCCACTTCATTGAGTGTTGGCCATCACTTTTTCTGTCTTCTAAGAGCCACCCCAGCAGAGAGTTTGCTCCATAAAATGGGGACAAATTGAGATGATATGTTACATGTACCCAGCACAAAGTGAATTCTCAATAAATTGTTGATTGAATCAGACTTATTCAACAAATATGTAGCAAGTATTTAGCACATGCTGGGCATTGTATTGGTCCCAAGGAATCTCTGAATGAATGAAATACTTAAAGTAGAAACAGACCATTTGTTATAGGCAAAATAATGGCCCCCACAGTGTCCTAGATATCCTGTGTCCCAAGAAAGTGGCCCTAAGTCAATGAATTCTTGCTTATGCAGTCTTACCTTCCAGCCCCCTTGATGAAACACCCTCAAAATCCAATCCCAGGAGTATTCCTCTTGCTCCTGTCAGTATACAGGATAATTAATTTTTACTATTCTTTTGGAGCAGTTTCTGGGGGTGGGAGCACCTCCTACCTTGTAGGACACTGGAAGTGGAAGCTCTTACTAGGAAGAGTGGGCCATCTCTATAAAGCCCAGAGGGTCAGTGAAGCTGCAGTACCCACATCCTCAGGGGTATCCATCTAGATATCTCTATCTCTTGTTCAGGGTTCCGGATTTCCCCACCAGGATCCTGACCTTCACATAGCTGTCTTGGCTGAACATGCAAACATCTTTTCTTGCAACTCTAACAATTAGATCTTCAGCCTACTACTCAGCTATGTCTGCTTTTCCACTGCAAGAGATCAGGGCTCTTTATAAGCTATTGTGGAAGCACTCTGGCTCTCACATTAGTCATTAACTGCTTGTCAGTAGCCCTCAGTCTCTCATTATCCCTCTGCAGATCAGGCATAATACAAAACGTTTGGTTCCCCCTAGATTTTTCAAATGCCCAAGTTATTGCAGTTGCCACCTCATTCCTCTCCTCTGAGGAATTTTTCCAGGTCACCACCAGTGAAATATTTAGCATTTGAGCTGTTACCTTGTACCAGGAACTTTCCGTGGCCCATCTGCCAACTAGGATAGCATTCTGCAACTCCATATACTCAGGTGAGCCAATCCCAAATCCCCACCTACCTGTTTCCTCAGGCCACTGTCAGTACCACTTGTGTTGTTTCTGATCCTTCAAGAAATAGAAACCAGGACAAGATGAGATGATGTGCAAGAGATTTATAGGGGAAATGCCTGGGAGGGAAAATGGGAACAGAGTCAGGGGAGGCTTGGAGAGCTGTCAGACCACACTGCAGGTCGACTATTGTGAGAGAAAGAGGGAAGGAAGGAAAGTTGGGTGGAAGAGTCTTATAGTGCATACAGATCTAAGAAAGTTTGGCAAAGCCAACAGGGACTCCTTGGGCCAAAATTTTCTTTCTGTATCTCCCAAGAATGAGCCTGCCTTAGTCATTGGCTGGGAGCATCCCAGGCTTCAGAACAAACACAGAAATGGCTATCAAGGGGCAGCAGCTGGGGCCATCGGTCACTTACAATCCTGGCAGTCTAAAATCTGAGAGGTGTGTTTTCATGGCCACCACCAAATGTCTAAGGGTTCATCTCACTTTTGGAGCTCTAGAGCCAAAGAAACAGTGATGTTAGCATTTTCTACCTGAGGTCAGTGTACACTGTGGCTTCTGGCCCAGTCACTTACTAGCTTTCTGGCTTTGGGAGATTCCTAACTTCTCTGAGCCTAATTTTTTTTTTTTACACATAAAATGAGGACAAATATTGAGATGATATATGTTACGTGTTAAAGTACCCAGCACAAAATGAATTCTCAATAAATTGTTGGTTAAATCAGACTTACTCAACAAATATGTAACAGTATTTAGTACATGCTGGGCATTGTATTGGTCCCAAGGAATCTCTGAATGAATGAAATACTTAAAGTAGAAACAGACCATTTGTATAGACAGAATAATGGTCCCCACAGATGTCCATGCCCTAAACCCTGGAACATGTGAATATGTTACCTTACAGGGCAAAATAGTTTAAGGCTGTAGATGGAATTAAAGTTTCTAATCAGCTGACTTTGCCATGGAGAGATTAACCTAGATGATCCAAGTGGGCCCAATGTCATCTCAAGGGTCTTTATAAATGGAAGAGGGAGGCAAAAGGGAGTGAGTGTCGGAGTGATGGGATGTGAGAAAGGCTCAATTGGCTGTTGCTCACTTTGAAGATGGAGGAATGGGGTCATGAGCCAAGGGATGTGGATGGCATCTGGAAGCTGGAAGAGGCAAGAAAACAGATTTTCCCTTAGAGCCTCCAAAAAGAAATGCAGCCTTGCCGATACCTTGATTTTAGCCCAGTGAGACCCATTTCAGACTTCTCATCTCCAAAACTGTGAGATACTATATCTGTGTTGTTTTAAGCCACTAAGTTTGTAGTAATGTATTATATCAGCAGTAGGAACTAATACAGTATTATACAGATGAACTACAGCATGACTCATGCAATGATGCAAGTATGTACAGGCTTCAAGAGCCCAGGACAAGGAAGCTGGATATGGGATGGCCAGGGAGAGGCATGAGGGAGGTAAAGGGGCAGAGGTGCTGTGGAAGGTGAGCGCTGGGGAACCTGGGATGGGCAGGCAGGTGCTGCAAAGCCTTGTGAGGGGACCCTCACACACATGCAAGTGCACAGTCCTGTGCACATGCTAACAGACAGGAGCATGCATGTTCACACATGTACACATCACATTTGCACACTCTAGTGGTATAGGTGCTTATACATGCAGACAGATTCAGAGGTAGGCCCACCCATTGCCTGGATTCCACCTGTTTGGGGTAACTTCTGTTAATATCCATATTTCCTATGGACAGTTGAGTTTAGTAGGAGGGGCCAGGAGTTGCCTGCCGTGGCCCCTTAAGTTACCATTACTAGCCATGACCTGGGCAGGGAGGACACTGGGAGCCTGAGCCCCACCAGTGGTAGGACGCCCAGGAAGTCAATAGGTGAGGTGCCAGGGTAAGCCCTGACTATGCACGTTTCCCCAAACCTTAGCCTCTCCCTACCTCCAACTCTATAGGATGGCATCTACTATGAATGGGTTGGTTACTCAAAACCATGTGTGTCCATCTTTCCATACATTTATCTGTCACATCATTCATTCATTCAACATTTATTGGCACTTGCTCCATGCTAATGCCTATTCTAGGCACTTTGGACCCCAAATAAAATAAACCATTATCCATACCTACAAGGTATGACAGCTGTAGTGTAATCACCTCTGTGGCGGGGTGAGGACAGGTAAGGGACTGTGGAAAGATGAGATCACAGAGTTAGAGAGGACATCCCTGAGTAAATGACATTCAAGCTGAGTCTTAAAGGACAAGAAAGAGACATGTATACAGGGGACTACGGCTTCTGCCTCATGCCCAGCCTGGCCAGGCCACTGATGGGGGCCATTCAAGCCCAGGAACATACATCTATGGTCCCACCCTCTTGGGAACAGGACCAGGACATAAAGTTCTCTCTGTGAGATGGAGAGGACAGAAGCCCCCACCCCCACCCAGCTGACTGAGCCCTCTTACATCTGAGATGTTCAGATGCTCATAACAGGGCCTGGAGGGGAGGTTTCCTGCCTCCTTTGCAAGACAGACCCAGGCCTTGCCCAGTCCAGCCTGTACCCCTCTCACACAGCTCAGGTCAATGCTGGGCCTTCTGGGGAATCTAGGCCTAAGCAAGAAGAAATAAAAAACTCAGGTGTTAGAACCAGGACACTCTGTGACCTAGTGAGGCTCTGGCCCTGTCTGATCCTCTGTGTCCTCATCTGCAAAACTAGAGTTTAGGCTGACTTCCAGGAAAGATGGAGGAGCAGGGAGCTCCAGGACTCGCTCCTTCCACCGAAACAGCGATTAAAAGGCAGGAACTTTTAATACCATACAGCACTGAAGAGTGAGAGGAAGAGACTAATAAACTATGGTAAAGAACAATGAGTTGCTCTCTCTGTGAAGTGACAGCTACCAGCACCCATCCCCTATTTTTGCAATGGGCTGCCCTGAAGTACAGTCCCTTGCTAGCTCACTGGTGACAGAAAGGGACATAAAATTCCTCTTCTCCAAGAACAGGGGTAGGCATGGCCAATCACTGATCATGGCTTTTGATTAGCAAATTTGGAGGCCAGGTCCCAGCAATAAGCTATTGTTTCAACCCACCCCAGGCAAAGGTAGCAGGAGCCATTGTTTCAACCCCCTCCCAGACAGGGTTGGAGGTGTGGAGATTTAAAGACACAGCACTTCCTTTGGGCTGCAGGAGACAGTTAGCTGAAGGGCTCCATTTACTGGGCAGGAGAGGTAAACACAGCTTTGGGGAGCAGTCAAAGGATTTTGGCACCCTTCCTGACCTCCTCTCCAGGACACTTTGGAGCCAGTCTATGCTTGCTCTCTTTGTGGGTGCATGGCTCTGATTTGGACAGGAAACCTGACTTGGGAAAGTTCACTCAGGGGTGACTCTCCTCCTAGAATTTTTGCTCTCCAGGCAAAAATAGCTAGAGACAATGAAAGGAGTGTACAGACTCTAGAGGCAAAACAAAAACAAACAGAAGAGATCAAGATTCCCAGAGAAAGGATTGTAAGAGAATCTAGAAAATGAAGAGTGTATCAATATAACAGTAAAAGTAACCAAAAGTATAAAAAGAATGATGAAAGTAAGAAATATAAAACCCAAAGGTCAAAATGGGTAAGAACTGCCTTTGCAGTAATAATATTGAATATTAATGGAATAAACTCCCCAACCAAAGACATAGACTTGTGGAATGGATAAGAAAATATGAGCCATCTATATGCTGTCAACAAGAGACTCACCTTAGACCTAAGGATACAAATAGATTGAGTGAAAGGCTAGAAAAAAGAGATTCCACACATGTAGTATTAAAAAAAAAAAAAAAGCTTGAGTAGCTATACTTAGATGGAATAGACTTTAAAAGTCAAGCTGTTATTAGAGACAGGGAAGGAAATTATATGTTAATAAAAGGGGTAATCCACCAGGCAGAAATAATAATCATACATATATATGCATCTAATGCCCCAAAATACATGAGGCAAACACTGGCAAAACTGAAGGGAGAAATAGATGTCTCTACAGTAATAGTTGGAGACTTCAATATACCACTCTCATCATTGGATAGAACATCTGGGCAGAGGATAAATAAAGAAACAGAGTTTGAATAATATAAATGAAATAAACCTAATAGACATATACAGACCATTGTACCCCAAAAACATCAGGATATAAGTGCTCATGGACCATATGTTAGGTCAAAAAATAGATCTCAATAAATTTTAAAAGATTGAAACTACATAAAGCACTTTTTCTGATCATAATGGAATGAAGCTGGAAATCAACAGGCAGAAAAATGAAAAATTCACAAATATGTGGCAATTAAACAATACACTCTTTAAAAACAGTGAGTCAAAGAAGAAATTGTAAGAGAAATCTGTAAATATCTTGAGACAAATGGAAAAAAAACACAACATATCAAAACCTATGGGATGCAGCAAAGACAGTGCTGAGAGGGAAATTTATAGCTCTCAATGCTTACATTGAAAAAGAAGAAAGAGCTAAAATCGATTTACCTAACTACTCAGCTGGAGGAAGTAGAAAAAGAACAGCAAACTATTCCTAAAGCAAGCAGAAGGAATGAAATAACAAAGATCAGAGAAGAAATAAATGAAATTGAGAACAAAAAAACAATAGAGAGAACTAATTAAACCAAAGTTGGTTCTTCAAGATCAACAAAATTGACAAACCCTTAGCTAGACCAACAAAGAAAAAAAGAGAGAAGAAGCAAATTAATAAAATCAGAAATGAAAGTGGGGACATTACTAGTGACCCCACAGAAATAAGAGGATACTAGGAACAACCGTACACCAACAAACTAGATGATGTAGATGAAGTGGACAAATTCCTAGGATCATATGAAAAATCTACACTAACCCTGGAAGAAATAGAGGACCTCAACAAAGCAATCACAAGTAAAGAGATTGAGACAGATATCAAAAACCTCCCCAGGGAAGCGGATGTAGCTCAAGTGACTGGGCTCCCGTGTACCATATAGGAGGTATGGAGTTTGATTCCCTGGGCCTCCTGGTGAGGGCAAGCTGGCCCAAGTGGAGAGCTGACCCACGCAGAGTGCTGGCCTGTGCAGAGAGCTGGCCACGTGGCGTGCTGACCTGCATGGAGTGCTGGTGCAGCAAGATGACGCAACTAGGTGAGACACAGAGGAGAGACAATGGGAGAGGCAGCGGACCAGGGAGCTGAGGTGGCGCAAGAGATTGGGTGCCTCTAACCCACACCGGAGGGTCCCAGGATTGGTTCCCAGTGCCGCCTAAAGAGAAGACAAGCAGACACAGAAGAACACACAGCAAATGGACACAGAGAGCAGACAACAAGGTGGGGGGCGGGGGGAGGGGATAAATAAATAAATAAGTCTTTTTAAAAATCTCCCCAAAATGAAAAGCCCAGGACTAGATGGCTTCACAGGTGAGTTCTACCAAACGTTCAAAGAAGATTTAAAACCAATCTAACAGAAACTCTTTCCAAAAAATTGAACAGGAGGGAATACTACCAAACTTACTCTATGAAGCCAACATCACCCTAATACCAAAGCCAGATGAAGATATTACAAAAATAGAAAGTTACAGACCCATTTGCCTAATGAATATATATGCAACAATCCTGAACAAAATACTCGCTAATCAAAAGCAACAACATATTAAAAGAATTATTCATCATGATCAAGTGGGTTTTATCCCAGGCATGCAAAGGTGATTCAATACAAGAAAATCAATGGGTATAATACATCACAGTAATAAATCAAAGGAAAAAAATAACATGATCATCTTGATTAATGCAGAAAAGGCATTTGACAAAATATGGCATCCTTCCTTAATAATAATAATAATAATAAAACCACTCCAAAAGATAGGATTTGAAGGAAACTTTCTCAACATGATAAAGGCCATATATGAAAAACCCACAGCTAGCATTGTACTCAATGTGAAAGACTGAACACTTTCTCGTTGAGATCAGGAACAGGACAGGGATGACCGCTGTCACCAGGGTTGCTCAATATAGTGCTAGAAGTTCTAGCTAGAGCAATCAAGCAAGACCAAGAAATTAAAAGTGTCCAATTTGGAAAGGAAGAATTAAAACTTTCACCATTCACAGATGATACGATCCTATACTTAGAAAGTCCTGAAATTTCTAAAACAAAGCTAGTAAAGCTAATAAATGAGTTCAGCAAAGTGGTAGGATACAAGATCAACACACAAAAATCAGTAGTGTTTCTATACACAAGTAGTGAGCAAGCTAAGGAGGAAGTCAGGAAAGAAATTCCATGTACAATAGCAACTAAAAGAATCAACTATTTAGGAAAAAAAACTTAACCAAGGATGTAAATGACCTGTATTCAGAAAACTACAATGCATTGCTAAAAGAAATTTTCAAAAAAACAAAATAAATGGAAAGACATTCCATGTTCATGGATTGGAAGATTAAATAGCATTAAGATGTCAATTCTGCCCAAATTGATTTACAGATTCAATTTAATCCCAATCAAAATTCCAACAGCCTATTTTAAGAAAATGGAAAAGGCAATTATCAAATTTATTTGGAATGGTAAAGGGTCCTGAATAGCCAGAAACATCTTTTAAGGAAGAACAAAGATGGAGGACTCTCACCTCCAGACTTCAAATCATATTACCTAGCTATAGTGGTAAAAACAAGCATGGGACTGGCATAAAGATAGACATAGAGACCAATGGAACTTAATAGATTGTTCAGAAACAGACCCTCACATCTAGGTCAAGTGATTTTTTACAAGGCTGTCAAATCAACCCAGCTAGGGCAGAACAGTCTATTCAACAAATGGTGCTGGGAAAACTGGACATCCATATCCAAAAGAAAAAAAAAGGACTCCTACTCATGCCATATAAAAAATTAACTCAAAATGGATCAAAGACCTAAATATAAAAAGCTAGAACCTTAAAAATTCTAGAATAAAATGTAGGAATATATGTTCAAGACTTGGTGGTAGGAGGTGGTTTCTTAAACCTTACACCCAAAGCACAAGCAACGAAAGGAAACATGGATAAATGGGACCTCCTCAAACTTAAACACTTTTGTGCTTCGAAGAACTTTGTCAAGAAAGTGAAAAGGCAGCCTACTCAAAGGGAAAAATATTTGGAAACTACATATCCAATAAGGGTTTTATTTTCATACTATATAAAGAGATCATACAACTCAACAATAAAAGGGCAAGCAATCCAATTTTAAAATGGGCAAAATACTTAGGCATTTTCCAAATAGGAAATACAAATGGTAAAAAAGCACATGAAAAAATATTCAATATCACTAGCTATTAGGTAAATGCAAATCAAAACTACAATGAGATATCATCTCATACCTCATAGAATGGACATTATTAAAAAATCATAATACTACAAGTGCTAGAGAGGATGTGGAGAAATAGAAACACTCCTTCACTGTTGGTGGGAATGTAGAATGGTGCAGCCTCTGTGGAAGACAGTTTGACAGTTCCTCAGGAAGCTAAATATAGAAGTGCCATATGATGCACCAATCTCTCCACTAGGAATATATACAGAAGAACTGAAAACAGGGACACGAACAGACATTTGCAAACCAGTGTTCATAGCAGCATTATTCACAATTGCCAAAAGATGGAAGCAACCCAAGTGTCCATCAATCAATGAATGGATAAACAAAATGTGGTACATACATACAATGGAATACCATGCTGCTGTAAGAAGAAATGAAATTGGGACACATATCACAACAAGGATGAATGCTGAGGACATTATGCTGAGTGAAATAAGCCAGACACAAAAGGACAAATATTGTACGGTCTCAATAATGTGAACTAAATACAAAGAATAAACACATTGAGGTATAATCTAGAGTATAGGTTACCAGGAGTTAGGATGAGGGCTGAGAGAGGTACTGAGGTTTAATGTATGTAGAATTTTTAATTAGTTTGACTGTAAAAGTGTGGAAATGGATAGAGTTGATGGTAACACATTATAGTGAATATAACTAACACGACTGGTTTATAAAATGGGATTGTGGCTAAAAGGGATAGTCTAGGAACATAATGTCAATTGAAAGAAAGCTAGAGAATAATCTAGAGACCAAATAACATAGTAAACCTGGTGGTGGATAAGAATTGTGGTTAATAGTACAAAAACAAGAATGTTCTTCTATGAACTAGAACAAATGTATGTTACTGTTAAAATGTGGTAAGAATACAGTGATGCATGGGGAAAACAAGATTAATGTAACTTATGTACCATAGTTAACAGCAAAATTGTAATATTCTTGCATCAGTGTCAGAGAAGGTACTATATCAATGCTAAGGGTCAATAATAGGGGAGTGTAGCAGTTTGATATTGTTTATGAATTCCAAAAATAGATATTGGATTGTGTTTATAAACTGGCCTGTTCCTCTGGGCATATTAGATTATATTGGATTCAGAGGTTTCACTTTTACTTGATTAAATAATAATTAAGGATTTGATTGGGCCACTTCAGTAGGACATTGAGTCCCTGCCTCCTTGATGGGCAGAAACTCACAGAGAAACCATACCACAGAGAAGGGAGGTTGAAGTTTTAATGCCGGAGTCCCAGGAAGTAAATACACACAGAATCAGATAAGAGAGGAAAGAGAGAAGGCTCATTAGACACGGCAGAGGCCCCGAGAAGAGAGACTAGCCCTTCACCTGATAGTTTACAGCTGGCTTTGTGGAGCAAGCAGAGCAGCTGAGCCCAGAAAGAAAGGAGCCCCAGGAGAGAGACGAGAGTTATCCCAAGAAAAACTTGGGAAAGAAGCTGGGACCACGGACCCTTAAGGGGAAGAGGAAACCTGAACCCTTGCAGACGTCGGCAGCCATCTTGCTCCAACACATGGCAACAGACTTTGGTGAGAGAAGTAATTTACACTTTATGGCCTGGTAACTGTAAGCTTCTACCCCAAATAAATACCCTTCATAAAAAACAACCAATTTCTGGTATTTTGCATCAGTACCCCTTTGGCTGACTACTACAGGGAGTATGGGATTTTTTTCTTTTGGACTAAGGAAAACATTCAAAAATTTACTGAGGCAATGACTACATAATTCTGTGATGACAGTAAAAGCTACTGATTGTACACTTCAGATGGACAGTATAAGGCATGGGACAGTGTAACACAATAAACCATGTGGTAGATGATGGAGTATGGTTAACAGTACAAATATGAGAGCATTCTCTCATGAACTATAACAAATGTCCAATACTAATACACTATATACCACATTTTGTTTATCCATTCATCACTTGATGGACACTTGGGCTGGTTCTATCTTTTAGCAATCCATATCCTTTTTTGATTAAAAAAAAAAAAGATAGGAATAGAAGGAGACTTTCTCAACATGGTAAAGGGCATATATGAAAAACCCACAGCTGGCATTGTACTCAACAGTGAAAGACTGAAAGCTTTCCCAATGAGATTGGAAACAAGACAAGGATGCCCACTTTCACCACTGTTATTCAATATTATTGTGCTAGAAGTTCTAGTCAGAGCAATTAGGCAAGACAAAGAAATAAAAGGCACCAAAGGGAAACGGATGTGGCCCAAGCGATTAGGCTCCCGTCTACCATATAGGAGGTCCAGGGTTCAATTCCAGGGCCTCCTGGTAAAAAAGCAAGCTGGCCTGTGCGGCGAGCTGGCCCAAGCAGCGAGCTGGCCCACACGGAATGTTGGCCCATGCAAAGTGCTGGTCTGTGCAGGAGTGCTGGACCGCACAGGAGTGCTGGCCCACATGGAGTGCTGGCTGACGTGGAGAGCTGGCACAGCAAGATGATGCAACAAAAGGAGACACAGAGGAGAGACAATAAGAGA
>JAQZBX010054667.1:0-18594 GCA_029593785.1 Cabassous unicinctus
CAGGGCGGAGGGAGCACAAGGGCTGGCCTGGCCCCTGGGGAGTCACACGGACACTGGGGATTTGGGGGACCTGTGGGGGGCTGAAGAGGGAGGCAGCTGTGCAGAAGGGCGCGGTCCTCGGGCCTGGCTGCTGGGGGCAGAGGAGCCTCGGGTGGGGGGTGGGGGGTGAGATGCCCTGAGGCCTTGAGGCCTCTCCACCCCCGATTTGGGGTCGGGCCCTGCTCCCCAGCAGGACAATTAGCTGGCGCCCCCCCCCACCCCTGGTTCCCATCACCCAGGCCGGGTGTTCCCTCCTGCCGACCCGGGGCTCGGGTCCGCCTCCTCGGCCTCCTGCCCCCCAGCCACACTCACCCCCCCAGCCCCGGGGGCTGGCTTTCCTGCGGGACCCTTCCCGAGCTGTGCTCTCTGCTGGGACACGCTTCCCGGCGGACCTGGCCCGGCCCAGCCTGGCGACACCCTGAGGTCAGGGCCCCAACCCTGCGCCCCCTCCCACCTCTTCCCACGGGCGAGGCCGCTGCCTCCAGCGTGGGGTCCCCCCCCTGCCCCCCGCTGGCCCCAACTCCGCAAGCCACGCGGGCCGAGGAGGTTCAGGCCAGGACCCTGGGCCTCGTGCCCCCAGCCACGGCCGTGGGGCCTTCGCTGCGGGCTGCCTGGTGGGGGTTCACCCCCGGGGAACGCGGGGTGACGCGGCGAGCCGGTACAGCGCGGCAGGGGGCTGGGTTCCCCAAGCGCCGGGGGGGGGGGCGGGGAGCGCGGCCCCTCGAGCGCGGACGCCGGCGTGGGGCGGGGTCTGGGACCCCTCCTCTTCCCCGCCCGCCGTGTCCGCAGGTCCTGCTCGAGGGGACCCGGAGGACGCAGCTCCGCGCCGGGAGCACCCGCCACGGCCGCCCGGCGAACACCTGCACCGAGGCCGTGGGGCGCATGCGCAGGCCGCGGAGGGCGGGGGCCGGGAGGGTCCTGCGGTCCTCGCCCCCCCGCACGCGGGGAATGGGTGTGCGGGCAGGGGGGTGGCGCGGGGGCTCCGGGCGGCCAGGACGTCGGGCCCCTGCGGCCGTCCCCGCTTTCCCGCAGGTGCCGCCCGGCCGCCGGTCCCGGCGGGCGCGGGGAGCCGGGGCGCCCCCTCCTCAGGCCGGGCGCCGCGTTCAGACAAAGGGGGCGGGAGGCCGAGCGTGAGATGCTTCCGTGACTGCGCCCGCGGCCGAGCGGAGGAGGGGGCGCGGCGCTGCGGGGCCCGCGGCTCGGGGCCCGGGCGCTCCCCAGCTCGCGCGGGCGGCGGCGACACGCGGGGCGCAGGGGCCGGGCGGCGGCCCCCCACCCCCGGCCACCGCTCCCCCTCGGGGCCTGCCGGAGCCGGCCCCCCGGGGCGTCCCCACCGCCCCGGACCCGGGGCCCCGCCCGCCGGTGCCCGGGCCGCCGCCAGCGCCCAAGTGTGCCAGCGGCGGGCGGCGCGCGGAGGCGGCGGCGCCCCCCCCAGATCACATGGTGACCCTCGGCAGCCAATGCAGTGGACGCTAGGACCCTGCGGGACCCCGGGCGCCGAGATTGCACCGGCTCCGCTGCATTATAAATCCTTCTCCAAAATGCGGCGCAGCTCCCCGCGCGCCCCGGCCGCCCGCCGCCTCCGCCCCGCGCCCTGAGCCCCGGAGCCGCCCGCGGTCGGGAGGCGCCGCGCCCTCGCCCCGGCCGGGCCGCCTTCTCCGCGCTGCGCCTCCCGGCCGGCTTGCATGCGGTGCGGGCCGCCCGACATGGTCTGCGAGACGGAGATCGTGGCCGCCGACGGCCATGAGGCGCTGCCGGGGGCCCCGAGGGACGCGCGGCTCGGCCCCGCCGCCGCCATGTGGCCGCCGCTGCCCGCCGCGCCCGGCCCCGCCGCCCCCGGCGCCCCGCCGCCCGCCGCCCAGCCCCGCGGCAGCCCGGCCGGCGCGGGGGGCGCGGGGGGCGCGGGCGCGGGGGGGCGCGGCGTGTGCATCCGCGAGTTCCGCGCGGCCGAGCAGGAGGCGGCGCGCCGCATCTTCTACGACGGCATCATGGAGCGCATCCCCAACACGGCCTTCCGCGGCCTGCGGCAGCACCCGCGCACGCAGCTGCTCTACGCCCTGCTGGCCGGTCAGTGCGCGGGCTGCCCTCCCACCGCCTCCTCGGCAGACCCCCTGCCCCCGCCTCCCCCGCCCCGCGCCGGGACACGCACCCGCGGCCCCCCGCGCTCTGCGGCGGCGGGTCCCGCGCTCGGGCGCCCGGGCCAGATGGCGCCTCGGTGCCTGGCGCTCCCGGCCGGGGGCCGCGCCGAGGCCGCACCGAGGCGGTGGGAACGGGCAGCAGCCGCTCCGGCTCTCCCGGGCCGGGCCCCCTCCTTGGGCCTCCGGGGGGTGGGAACGGGGGGGCGGGCAGGTAGCGCCCGCTGCGGAGGCTCGGCGCCTGTGCGGGTAGCTATATATAATCCAGGGGCGGGGGAGGCCGCGGCGCCTCCCAGTGCTAATTTATGTGGGGAAGACAGCCGGCTCCCCGGGGTGCTGGGGGTGGGGTGCACCGGGGGAGGGGGGCGTACGTGGGGAGGGCAAGGGTTCGGCGGCCCCCATGCAGGGCGGCCCCGCAGGGTCTGGGCGCACCTTCTCGGGCTGGAGACCCGCCAGGGACGGCATCTTTTTCCACTTTCCAGATGGGGAGCTCGGTACCCGGGAGGGGGCCGCGACTCTCCCAAGGTCACGCCACACAGGCCACTTGACCTGGGCGCGCCAGCCGCCTCAGCAGCCCAAGTGCGGGTGTCCCCACCACAGCCGAGCCGGGTCGGGGCTGGGGCTGGGGGTCTCAGCCCGGCCGGGCCCCCGGGCGGTGGGCACGCGGTGGAGGGCGGCGGCCAGGGCCCCTGCCGTGCCTGCTGGGCCCGCGTCCCTTGGAGCTGCACCTCTGCTGGCGGTTCTAAAGGAAGCGCACACTTCAAGTTTGGGAACCGGGAAGGGTCCACTCCCCTGCGCCAGGAGGCGGGCCGCGGGGCCCAGAGCTCGGCCCCTCTCTGCAGCCGGGCGCCGTGCTGGTGTCGCCCTCGCTGGCCCGGCCACCGGCTCACCGCGCGCTCTGCCCGCAGCGCTCTGCTTCGCCGCCACACGCTCGCTGCTGCTGACCAGCCTGGTGCCGGCCGCGCTGCTGGGGCTGCGCTACTACTACAGCCGCAAGGTCATCCTCGCCTACCTCGACTGCGCGCTGCACTCGGACATGGCCGACATCGAGCGCTACTACATGAAGCCGCCTGGTGAGCGCTGCGCCAGCCACCTCGGCCGGGCCCAGGCAGGCCCGGAGGGCCTGAGCTCCTGGCACTCGGGCTTTTGCCAGCGGTCGGGGTGCAGTGGGCTGGCAGGGGCGGGCCGCTGAGGAGGGCCTGAGAGCCAGCCTGTGCCTCCTGGCCTCTGTCCTGGTGCTGGCCAGGGCCCTGGCATTTCCCAGGTCCTGCCTGGCACGTGTGGTGCCAGGGCCCGAGTGGTGCTGGGGACGGAGCACCCTGGGGTGGGCCTTGCCCTCTGCTCCTGGCCTGGTCTCTGTGCCTTGGTTGGAGGGATGGGCCGGGGGCTCTTGGCCCTCCAGGCCCGCCCAGGGGCTGAGAAGGAGCAGGGCCAGCCGGGATGCTTGGTCCTGGCCTGGCAGGAGCCGGAAGCGGGTTCTCTGGTGAGTGGGGAGAGAAGGGGGCACAGGGAGCGAAAGAGGCAGGGTGGGCATCAGGTGCCTCTCCAGCACAAGGTGCCTTCCTGGTTCTGCCAGCTCTGTGCCCACCGGCTCTGCCACGCTGACTCCTCCGGTGGGGACTTGTCCCGCCCACCCCCTCCTTGACCCTCCCCCAAGCCCAAAATGCCTTATTGGCCTCTTCTCTGCTTCAGGCCCCTCCCGTTCCATGAGCTCACAGGGAGATGGGGGGGTGCCTTCCGGGCAGGGGACAGATAAAGATGCCTTGGGGAACAGTGGGGGGCTGTGGGTGGAATGGTCGGTGAGGCTGGTCCACTGACCTGAGGTCACGGTGTGGGTCCCGGTCAGTGCGAGGTTGGAGAGGACCCTCTGGCAGCCGTAGGTGGGGGCTGTGAGGGGTCCCGAAGAGGACCCTCTCCCCGCTGGCATGACCCCTGCTCCTGCAGCCCCCTGGCCTTCCCAGAGGTCCCTGGGTGACCCCCCCAGCCTGCCGTCACCAGAGGCAGCCAGGTCCTCCCTGCACCCCACCCCTCCCCCGGCTCTCCCCACCCCCACCCTGCCTCTCTGCCCTGTGTCCCTTCTCCTCGTCTCACTCTCCCACCCGCAGTGGGCCTGCGATTGGCCTGGGCAGGGGGTGGGACGTTGGTCTGGCCACTGGGCACGTTGCCCAGGAGAGGCCAGGGTCAGGATGGCCATGTGGAGGAGCCTGTGCTTTCCATCCCGGAGGCCCCGTTTGGATTGAGGTCCCTCCACGCAGACATCCCCTAATGTGCCGTCCCAGCCCACAGCTCTTTCTGTCCTGATACCAGGCAGGACGGGAAGACCCTGAGGCCAGTACCCCCCGGTGCAGTCCCCAGGGCACGCAGGCCCCAGGGCGGCTGCCCCGCCCACCAGGTCGGCCTAGACTTGTCCTGCTGCCCCAGTGTATCCTCCTGGGGCCCCCACCTCCACTGCAGGAGTTCACCAGGTGTTCTACACGGCCCTCCCGCCTCTGTGCCCCTGGAGCGGGTGCCTGTGGGCAGGCCCGTGTGTCTCCCGGTGGCTGGGGAACCAAGCAGATTGGCAGGTCACTGTTCCAGGCACTTTGGGGTGGCTCGACTGGGCTGGGGTCCTGCTTGGCTGAGGCCTGCCCAGCCCTTGGTCCGTGGGAGTGGGACGCTGGCTTCCTGCCACCGTCCTGACCAGGGTAGCCGGTTCTGGGGGCTGAGTGGGTCCTGGCTGTGGTGTTTTGGCAGAGCCTGGCATTGCAGGTTAAGATCCGGGCCAGCCCAACCCCGGTCCCCAGAGGAGGTGGATGGCAGAGCCTGTGCCTGCCTTCAGGTGTACTGTGGTCTTGCCTGGGGTGGGCAGGGCTGCCGTCAGCACCTTCCCCACTTCACAGTTTCACTAATGAAGAGATGGAGGTTCAGAGTGGCTCAGGGACATCATGTGCCAGAGGTGGGAGGGAAGCCCCTACTGCTAGGGAATTCTTGTCACGCTCACAATGGGAAGGGCTGCACTGAGCAGGTCCTCACCCAGGGAGGCAGAACCCGTGCCCCAGAGAGGGCTGGTGCCAGGAGGGTAGAGAGCTGTGTCTCTGGCCCTGTCCTGGGCCCTGGAGTGCTCCTCTGCCCAGTCTCAGTTGGATTGAGGGGCCTCCTGGGCTGTGGCGGGCAGTGGGCAAGTCTGGCCCTGGCTCTGGGGTGTCAATGGAGGGGCCTTTATTGTAGGATCCCAGTCCAGCTGGTTGGGGGGTGGGGGGCGCTCTTGGGCAAAGGGGCTCCTCCTCCCTGATGGCCCTGTCTTCTGCAGGCTCCTGCTTCTGGGTGGCCGTGCTGGATGGCCACGTGGTGGGCATCGTGGCCGCACGTGGCCGTGCAGAGGACAACACGGTGGAGCTGCTGCGCATGTCTGTGGACTCGCGCTTCCGTGGCAAGGGCATTGCCAAGGCGCTGGGCCGCAAGGTGCTGGAGTTCGCCCTGGTCCACGACTACTCGGCGGTGGTGCTGGGCACGACGGCCGTCAAGGTGGCCGCCCACAGGCTCTATGAGTCGCTGGGCTTCAGACACGTGGGCGCGAGTGACCGTTACGTGCTGCCCGGCATGACCCTCTCGCTGGCCGAGCGCCTCTTCTTCCAGGTCCGCTACCACCGCTATCGCCTGCAGCTGCGCGAGGAGTGACCACCTGTCTGCGCACCTGCCCGCCCGCCTGCCCGCCCGGCGTGGCCCGCTTTGGACACTCGCCTTGGCGCTTTGTGTTGGGTTCTTCCTTTTTCAACATCTCACGGCTCGCTGGCTGGCTCCCGGGGGCGCGGGGCAGCTGCTCATGCGTGACACTTTGGGGGGTCGTTTGCAGCCATGGCTCTTCCCCTTCCCCACGCCCTGAGGAGTGATCACACGGACTGCCGCTGCTGCCTGCACAGCCGGCCTGCGGGCCCCCGTCTGCCTGGGCGCCGCAGGAAGATGCTTCTCTGGGCGGCTGCCCTCCGGGGAAGGGCCTGCTGGCCGGGCACTGCCCGCTGAGCACTGACCCTCTGCTGCGCAGTCTGCAGCCGAAGGGCCCCTCACGGCCTGATCCTGGCCCAGGCAGCTGGCCTGGCCGTCAGGGCCTGGGAGCCGTGGCTGTGGCGGCCCCGCTTTGCTCCGCGCATGCCGAGGAAGAGGCCCGGCCCCGCACGCCATGTGCCCGCAGCCTCCCGCCCTGCCCCCTGCCCAGCCTGGACCCCCCGCAACCTCCGCCGGCAAGCACCCCGGCCCTGAGCTGGCGACGGGGGTCCCGCCTTGCCACCCCTCCCCTTGCTCTCCGTGGGGCTGGGCTTCCTCCCAGCGCCCCCTGCTTCACCCACTTGGGCTTTGCTTTCACGTCATGTTTTCTTTCCTTTGGGTGCGCCCCTGCCCCCTGGGGCTTCGCAGCACAGTGTGGTCCAGGCCCCTTGGGATGGGGGGTGGGGGATCCCGCCACTGCTAGGTCAGCGTGACCCCCTGCCCCCCGCGGCACCTCCCTGCTTCCCGGCTGCTTGGGGCCGGGTCTGTGACTTACCCAGGCTGCTGCCGCCAACCACCGAGCTTCTCCCAGCCTGAAGCTGAACCCATTTTTTAATAAGTTATTTAGACAGAATAGCAATCTGCATGACTTTAACTCTTGGGACAAACGGTAGCTGATCCCTTAAAACATACACGCGCCTCTTGTCACCCCAGCATTAGCGGGTGGGTGGTCAGGTGTGCGAGGGCTGGGGGGTCTGGAACTTGGAGGGAGACCCTGATTTGGCCCACATCACCCCAAGGGCACAGCTGGGGTCACCAGGCATCGCTGGCCCTGGTGGGCGGGCCCAGGGCAGGATGGACAATCCCCTGTGGTTGGGGAGGAGGAAGGGGGGTCTCTCCAGGGCTTTCCCTCAGGGGCAGGGCTGTCTGGGGGCTGGCAGGGGAG
The DNA here is from genome assembly GCA_029593785.1 of Cabassous unicinctus. Taxonomy (NCBI): domain Eukaryota; kingdom Metazoa; phylum Chordata; class Mammalia; order Cingulata; family Chlamyphoridae; genus Cabassous; species Cabassous unicinctus. The sequence goes on from JAQZBX010054667.1 coordinate 7,081, forward strand.
AGAGGTGGGCCTGGCAGCGTCAGCATGGCCGGTGCTGAGCTTGGGCCCAGCTGCCTGGGGCACGGGTGCCCTCCAGACCCTGTCACGTGGGGCTTGGGGAGGAGGTGGTGGAGTGGTGGCCACACGGTGGGGTCCCAGCCACCAGGGTCCACGTGCAGGACCACGGAGGGGATGTTCTTAAAAAGGCACTGCAGAAACCCTGACTTTGGGGCTCAGCTGGGCTGCCCGTGGGGCCCCAGGCCCGCCCCTGTCGAGGTCTTGGCAGGGTCCTGTACAGACCCGCTCCCCTGTACACTTTTCCCTGGTGGCGCCCAGCCCCGCACGGGGTGGGGTTTTGTAGACTGTACAGAAATCGGCATCCTATTTTCTTGCAGCTGTCAGATTTTGTTAATCTGGATTATACAGACAGACGTAAAGTGTTTTAGCAAAATGGAAAACAGCTTGTGCCTTCTTCCTCTTCCGCTGGGTTAGGTTTCGGCTTGGGGCTGGTCTTGGTGTGGGGCATGGTGGGGTCTGCTGGCCGAGCAGCAGGCCTGGCCAGGGCGGCAGGGCAGGGTGGGGCCAGCACTGTGGGGCGACCTGCTCTGTGGGGCGGGAGCTTGGACACCCACCAGCTTCCTCTGATCCTGTGCCTTGGAGGCTCCAGTCCCTGGGACTGTGGGAGCCCGTGGAGGCTGGGGGCTGAGCCTGGGGGCCTCGGGGCAGCCAACGTCCCTTCGACACTGACCCAAGCCCCTGGCTGGCACTGCTGCCAGAGTGGGTGGATGTCAGGGGCCTCTCACTGCAGACCCTCCCCTGGGGTGGGCCCTCTGCTGTCGGTGTGTGTCCACCAGCCATGGGTGGGGCAAGGTGGGCTCCCCGCATCTCCCTTCAGTTGCACTGAGGGTTTGGAGGAGATGTCCAGGAGGGGCAAGGCTGGGTGGGATGGCCATGGCCTTGCTCCAGGTGCCGTGGCTCTCTGCTGCCCACCTGCTGCTTGGCTCCTGAGACTGCAGAGGGGCTGCTCCTGCCGGGCTGAGTTCACCCTGCACCCCTGGACCAAGCCCTTGCCAGGCCAGTAGGTGCTTGGTGGGCCCCTGAGAACCCCTTGGGCATGGGGAGCAGACATCCCCACCCCCCACCCAGGCCAGAGGCAGGGGATGCTGTGGGTGGGCCTAACCCCAGTGCAAACCTCTCTGCTGATGTGCCCTGAGATGTGAATTTTATACCGTTTGTAGAAATTCCTGAAGTTACTTCCACTACCTCTGTGCCACGTCCCTGAGGCTGCTGCTCAGCAACTCTGTGTGGGCAGCCCTGGGTCCTTCCTCCCTCCCCTCTGCTGGCCTCTGGGCACTCCCTGGGAGGCCAGCACCCAGATTCGCTGCTTGGCAAGGTGGAGAGAGCCAGCCTGGCGTTAGGGGTACCCAGGATTCCAATGGTCCGGTTTTGGAGTGGGGAGGGTAGAAGGGGTGGGGGGTGGTGTTCTGGAACGTGTCTGTTAAATAAGACTGGCAGACAGATGTGGTCATCAGCCCTGGGCTGTGGCGTCCCCGGCTCCCGTGGCAGAGCCACTGGGGTCTTAGGCGTGCAGCTGGTGGGCTGTCCCAAGGGAGCCTCCCACTGCCCATTGGGACTGTGGATGGCTGACGCACATGGCCCATGGGTGGTGGTGTGGTGGGGACCTGGCTCTTGAGTGTGGAGGGGCGAGTGGTCACTGGCGGCAGTGAGCAGTGGTGGGCAGCGCTTCCCCCTGCCCTCGCCCCCCCAGCCTGGCTTCCCACTGGCATCTGCCTCGGGGCTGGCTGGACAGTGGCTGAAATGCTGCCTGCCCTGGTGAAGGGGCAGAGGCGATGGTGGTGTGCGTGGGGTCCCCCTTCCTGCCAAAGGGGGCTGGAGGCAGCCGGGCCTGAGGGGTGGTGGCTGGCCCTGGGAGCTGCCTCTGGCCGGGAGGTCCTCGGGACGCTGGCTCGGGGCCATGAGGCCCCAGGAACCTCAGCCAGGCCCAGGTTGGAGTAGAGCCCTGTCCACTCTGGGCATCCTGCCTCAGGAGGCAATGGGCTACTCCAGGCCAGGAGAGGAGGTGGGGGTGCCCCTGAAGGGAGTGTCCCCGGGGTGCCCTCTGAGGGTGTACTGCCCCCACGCCTGCCTTGCTGGATCCGGCTTCCAGGCTGGGCTGGGGGTCAGGGATGGGATGGAGGCGGCTGCCCAGTATGTGGGGCCCAGTGGTGCCCACGTGACGGCAGGACGAGCCCTGCATGCGCGGGGCCCGCTTCTGTTCTCCCCCTGCCGGCCCAGCCTGGGCGGAAGCAGCTGCCAGGAACTGGTCTTGGCCTCGGCGCTGCAGCTGGCCCTGGCAGCTCTGTGGCTGAGACTCTGGGGTCTGTGCGTGCTGGGCTGGGGGTGGGACAGATACTGGGGTGCTTTTGCTCCTTGGTGCCAACTGAAGTTCCCCAAGGGGTGGGGATGTCACAGGAGAGTGGCCGGAGCCCCCGAGGGCCCTGGGCCTTGGCCTAGAGAGGAGCCCTGGCGCGTCCCACTGTGGGTCTACTTTTTAACAGCAATAATTAGCCATTTAAAAAAGATGTGTGTGCGTGTGCACGTGTATGCGTGTGTGTGCACGTGTGTGGTGGCAGGAGAGGGCCCTGGTGGTGAGGGTGGGGAAGGGAGGCCAGGCGGCCCCGAGTGCCCGGCGCTGCCGCCGCCTCCGCCGCGACCTGCCAGGGCCCTCCCGCGCGGCCAGGCTCCTCCAGGCCTGCCGGGACCAGCTGGGCCCAGGCGGCGCTCCCCTCGCTCCGTGGCGAGGCAGGCCAGGGCGATACGGTCGAGGGCGGGAGGCGCCGGCCCGGCACCCAGAGCCCCTGCGCGGCCGCTGGGGCAGGTGTGGTGGAGGCGCCCTCGCTGCGCCCCCGACGTGTAGGGTGGGGCCTGCGTGAACGCTGTGTGGTGGGGGTGTGATCCAGCAGGTCGGTGGGGGTGTCAGCTGGTGTGACACATTTTGGTTTGCTCCTAAAACTGTGCTGTGTGACCATGATGTGGCGATTGTCCTCAGAGCCCAGGAGGTGCCAGAAACACTGAGGGCTTGGGCTGTGTGGGCGCCGCATCCTAGGAGACGGGGACGGCAGGGTGGCTCGAGGTCCCAGGGGCTGTCCCAGGGGCCAGGAGGGCCTGGGTGTCCCCGGCTCATCTGGCCTGGCTTAGGGGGTGTGAGCAGCAGCACGAGCGGGGAGCAGTGTGTGCCCCCCAGCTGCCCCCTCAGCGGCTGTTTTCAATAAAACCAGAGTTGAAGGAACCCGGCTCCGAGTGCTTTCTTGAGGGTGCTGTTCCCAGGGGCCAGGAGGGGCTCCCCTTCCCGGGATGCAAGTGGCAGCTTGGAGGCCCTTTCCCCTGGGGACCAAGGTGGGTGCTGGCAGGGGCTGTTTGGAGGGCAGAGAGCTGGGCTGTGCCTCCCACTGCCCCTTGAGAGGGGGTCTGTGGGCTGAGAAGAGGGCAGGGAACTCAGACGGGCACCTCCCCTGTGCCCTGGGATGGCATGCCTCAGACCCTGCTGTCCTGGCTTCTGTGCCTGGCCCTGGGCCCCCTGCCCACTGCCCCTGGTGGGAGCCCCAGCCTGGCCCGTGAGCTGTGAGGGCACAGGCTCCGGGGCCGTGGGTGTGGCCGGTCCTAGGGGCCTTCCTGGCCCCACAGCCCCAAGGCTTCCCACTGCTGGTGGCTGCACATCCACGTGGGTGCTGACTCCACGTTGTGGCCCAGAGCAGCAGAGGTTCTGCTTCTCTGCTTCCCCTACTTGGCCATCGATGGAGCCTGGCCCCCCAGCCCTCCTCACTCCTTCACCAACCCCCACGGGCACCTGGAGCAGGGAGGGCCGGTGTTGCAAGGGGTGCAGGACGGGGCACTCTGGGGTCTGGTGGGAGGGGTCTGTTGCGGGCAGGGGTGCAGAGGGGGTCTGGGGGCCACAAGGAGGGGGCTGAGGGTCAGGGCACGGAGGGGACTGAACTCAGGGCAGTGGGCTTCAGAGACTCGGCTCCCTCACATGCCAGTGCGGAGGTGTCATGCCTCCTGGAGGTACCAGCCTAGTTGGCAGGGAAACTTGGAGACCCAGGGCCCCACCTCCCTGCCCCCTGGGCAGCATTCCCGAGACCCCAGGCTTCCTCTTCCTCTGCCCCAGCTTGTGCTGTGAGCTGTTCCCCCAGGACGCCCTCACCTAGCCCAAGAGCTGGGCAGGAGCTGACCCAGAACATTCCCTGGAGCTGTTTCCTTCCTGGCATGGCAGCACCTCCCTGAGCTGGCGAGGGGGTCGGTGCTCCGTGCTGGCGCTCAGGTGACAAGCAGCACAGCCCAGGCCTGACACGTGGGCCTCGGAGCTGCACGGGTGGGTGGGTCTGGAAGCCTGCAGGGGGACAGAGCTCGGTGCATTCGAGTCTGAAGGCTGCGCACTCAAGGGACAGCCTGGCTCCTGGGGCGGGCTTTGGCCCCTGGCTCTCCGTGGCTACAGGAGGGGTTTGGGCAGCCACTGCAGCGAGCTGCTCCAGCAGAAGCCCTGGACGGAGAGGGCAGGGGGGCCACCGGGGGCTTGCTCGCGGGGTCGCTGAGGGTCTTGCTGGCCTCGGTACGGTGGGCGTGATTCACGCACATGTGTACCCGCCAGGCAGAGCTGAGCGCGGCAGCAGCCCTGGGCCAGCCTCTGAGCGCTGGAATGTGCCCCCCACGGCGCTCAGGCCCTGCGTCCAGGAGCCAGAACATGCCCGAAGCCAGCAAAACCTTACCTGGAAGCCATGACAGAAGCAGGCCAACTGTGCTCCCATCCTTGCAAAGCCGCCAAGCCCCTGAGCCCCTGGAATGGGCTGCCTCGCTCACCCGGGGATGCAGGGAGGGCCAGTGGCCACGGGGGCTCTGCTGTGGGTCAGAGCGCCCTCCTGGCCCCATGCGGCACGGGGCACACAGTAGCTGTCCTGTGAGTGCTGGTGGAGCACACGTGGAGGTGAAGGAAAGGGCTGCCAGAGCACTGGGGCACGGCCACAGGTCGCCGGGGTGGCCCCAAGTGCCCCAGGAAGGACAATCCGTGTTCAGTGCGAGGTTGGGGTATAAAACACAGCTGTGTTCCCAGGAAGCAGAAGGGGCCCTGCTGGCGCCCCAGCCTCGAGCCCGTGTCATGGGGCTAGTTGGTTGGCATGCCCTCCCAGCCTGGCCGGGCCACAGGGACCAGTGACACTCATGACTGTCCTCAAGGAGCCCCCTTGGCGAGTAGCATGGAAGCTCAGACCCGACGGGGAGGCGCACAGGCCCACTGCACTCAGGGCTGGGTCCGGGAGTGACCCCATGGGGGAAGGGGCAAAGGCTCGAGGGACCGGGCAGGTGTGCCGATGCCAGCCAGTCAAGGGCACATTTTTGGGCAAAGTCCCAGCACTCGCTAGCCACAGGAGCGCGTACCAGTGACTTAGCCTTCTTGTGCCTCGGTTTCCCTACCTTGTAAAGAGGACCCACAGGCATGCACCTCCCGGCAGTGAGGCATTGAGGGAGGTGAATGGCAGGGGTCCTGCCCAGCTCGCTGCAGGGGGGCGGGGAATGGGCTGGGGGCTCATTCCTGGGGGCACTGGGACTGTACAAGTGCCCGAGGGCAAACACCCAGACGTGCACCCAGCCCGTGAGCGATGACGGGGCTTCTAGGGGTCACCCAGGTGCAGGAGGGCCTGTGGGAGGGTCCACCGGTTCTGAGAGTGTGGGCCACAGCCTGGGAGACAGGCACCGTGGATACCGCCCTGGAGGAGGCCTGGTAGAGGTGCAGGCCGGGGTGTGGGGGGGGCGGGCCTGTCGGGCACAGGGTGGTGAGCAGCCACCCAGAGGGAGATGCTGCGGGCCCCTGGCTCGGCTGCGGGGCCCAGCACTGTGAATCGGCGCCTCACACCCATGCAAAGAATTCACCCGGACGCGGCCAGCTCGGCCTTGCCTGAACCATTTACTCCAGCAGGTCCCGGGCGCGCGGTGCGGAGGGGTGACTGCCCCGCGGCCGGCTGCTCGGGAACTGAGCCGGCACAGGGCAGCCCCCGGGAACCTGTGCGCTCCTCCCTCCGTTGCCCGGGGCTACCGACGAAACCGAGGCTAGAAATGCTCAAGGCTGGGTGCTGCCGAGGGACCCTGCAGCCGGGCGGTTGCTTGGAGACAGGGCGCCGCTGGCCAAGCTGCGGGATGTGCGCGGAGCCTCGGGCAGCCGGGCCAGGCAGCCCCAGGAGCGGCCCGCGCTCAGGCTCACCTGCAGGGGCACCTGCGGGCGGCGGCCAGAGCTGGTCGGGCAGGCCCCGCCCACTCGGCGCTCAGACCCACGAGGGGGGTGGGCCGAGGAGCCCCGCGCGTAGAAACCCACGACTAGGCCCCGACCGCCGACCCAGCACTGCTATGCACGGACCAGTCACACCAGGGACACGCGCACACACGCATATACTCATGCACACACACTGCACACACGGGCGTGCACAAATACTTGTGCACACAGAGCAAACGTGTATGCTCACACGCCCCTGCACACTCATGCACACTCACATGCACAGACTTGTCCAGGAACAGACATGCTCACGCACCCTTGCAGTCATGGTGCCTCAGCCTTGGCTGTGCCCCCACCTGCCTGGGCCTTGGGGAAGGGGTGTCTGCCAGCTCCCAGGGGCCCTGAGGCAGGGGAGGGGCGGGCCAGCAGGGAGCTCCTGCTGGAGGGGGGCTGCTGGTGACTGGGACCCCAGGGGCAAGACTTCTCATCTCCATCTTGCTGACCTCTCCCAACTGCCTTCTGCAGATGGGCCATGGCTGCAGCGAGAGGAGCTATGGGGGTGCATGGGAAGCAGACACTTGGGTGAGGTGGGGGCGGCTCTGGCATGGAGCAGAGCAGAGCTGTAGCCACCCGGGGAGGGGAGAGAGCCAGCCTTTCTTGCAGACCTTCTAGGGTGCCAGGCTGCTCTCTCCTCTCTGGTCCCGCTCAGGGGGGCTGCAGAGATTCACACCCCTTCATGACCTCCTTCCTCGTTCCCGTGGCCCTGGAGGAGACTGGACAGGACCCCAAGCTCCAAGGGGAGAGTTGCTGGTGGGGATCACCCAGCTGTGGGGGGCCAGGGTGGGTGGGGTGGGCAAGGGCTTTGTGGGAAGGGCTGGGGGCTGTGCCCTCCTCCCCAAGCAACTCTCCTGGCCCAGGACACGCACTGGCCATGACTGCCGAGGCTGGGGGAGGCCTGGGGATCAAGTGGCGCATCCTCACCTGCAACCGCAGCTCTGCTGCCTGCGTGTGCTGTGAGGACTCCATGGCCCACCTCACCAGAGCTGCAGGAAGGGGCATAGGCAGCTTCTGAGCCTGCCGGGGCCACACAGGGAACATCCAGGCCCCACCCTCGGTGCCCTGGAGACCGTGCACTCAACCAAACCAGCTGTCTAGGGGCCTCAGTCCCCACATGGAGCCCCCAGAGTGTTCCGTGGCTGGTTCCAGCTCCCACCTGCCATGTTCACTGCCCAGGGTGCTACTGAAAGGCCCTCAACCCTGCCCCCGACTGTGGGCCCCAGGGCCAGAGCAGGGCTGGGGTCCCTCCAGCTGCACTCTGCACTCCACTCCCTGGTCCTGAAGCAGGGCAGGGTCCCAGCCCTCCCGCCCCTCCCCTGCTGGCCTGCACAGCTCACCTCCAGGGCTCAGCCCAGTCAGGGGTTTACCAGAGGGGTGGGCCTCAGTGACAGAGTCCCTCCAAAACGCCCCTGTAGCTTTGCTGAGCTCCCTGTGGCACCGAGGTACCCAGTGCCTGGGGCAGCCTGGACTTTTGTGATGATGCGCCTGGAAGGGCAGCTGGCCCCGGGGTCCTGCCAGGCCACCCCTCTGCCCTGCCAGGGCCCCAGTGGAACTGCAGGACTGCACGACCCCGCACAGCGGGCTTCGACTTGCTTGGAGGTAAAAGCTCCCCAGAGGCTGCTGTACTCTGGCCTCACCTGCAAACTCGGGGATCTGTGAATCCTCCACTTCAAACAGCAGCTCATCGTGAATCTGGGCGACCAGCCTGAAAGACATGGGGGTGGGGTGAGTGGCCCTGCCCAGCAGGAGGGTCGCCAGCCCTGGGGGTGAGTGGGCTGAGTGTGGGGTTGCCCTCTGTCACCGATGGGGACCTGGGAGAACAGCTGGAGGGGAATAAAGTTCAAAAGTGACCCTGGATGCGAATATTCTCGCTGTCCTGATTCTGTGATAATCAGAGTAGGCTAAACATTCGCTATATTAGAAACCATGCATGTGTCCCCAGACCTAGTTTTTCTCCCTAGGTCTGGTTTTTAGAATGCTGGTGACAAACTAAGCCTGATTTATTATATGACCATCCTGTAGGGAAAAGACTGTAACTTTGGGTACCTTTGGTCAACCTTAAGAGATACAGCAGGGGGACGGATGTGGCTCGGGTGGTTGGGTGTCCATCTCCCATATGGAGGGACCTGGGTTCAATCCCCGGGACCTCCTGGTAAAAATTTAAAAAAAGAAAAATATAGAATGCACATGGGCCACCAGGCCCCGTGCGCGGGTGTGTCGCCAAGCCCTGGGAGAGCTGTCAGGCCATACGAGCCACGCAGCAAGATGATGGCGTAACAAGAGAGTGACACAAGGGAGAGCCAAGACGAGACGCACCAAAAAACCAGGAACTAAGGTGGCGCAGGTGGTAGGATGCCTCTCTCCCACATCGGAGGTTCCGAGGATCGAATCCCAGTGAAGACAGGAGGAGAAGGATGAGAAGAGAGGGCAGGAAACAGACACAGAGAGTTGCCCAGCGAGTGGACACAGAAACAGCAAAAATGGGGCAAAAATGATAAAAGTAAATAAATAAGTCCTTAAAAAAATGTATAGGGGATGAAGCTACAGACTACAGTTAGTAGTGATACTCTGACGATGCTCTTTCATGATTTAACAAATGTTTCACAACAATGCAGGGTGTTTGTGGGGGGGGATGTGTGGGAGCCCTGCTTGATGTTACGCATGTTTGTTTTGTAAGTTCACGATGTTTACTGAGCACTTATAGTTTATGTATGTTCATGTATGAATGATACACTTCAATAAATTGTTTAAAAAAACAAAAAACAAAAAAGCAACAACAGCAAAAAAAAGTGACCCTGGGGAGCAAGACGGGACAGGACCAAGGAGTGGGGGGCCTCAGTTCTGCACCCCAAACCTCTGAATCAAAGCCAGTGACTGCTGAGCTTCTGGACTTCTCATCAGGGGAGGAAACTCCTCTCTTGGAGTGTGGGCGCTGCAGCTGGGCCTGTCACGGTGGCCGAGCACAGATGCCCGTGGTACAGACCCTGCAGCAGTGGGGCGCTCGCCCTCCGCGGCGGCTCCCAGCCCGCCAGGTCCTGGGGCTGCCTCCAGGGAGGTGGCCTGGATTTCAGGCTGGGGCACTACCCATCTAAGCAGACAGGGGCATATGGGGGAGATGAGGGGGCCAGGCTGGCTGTGTTGGCTGTTGGCCTTCGGAAACTAACTTCAAGACCTTGGAAGGCCAAGGTGATTTAATTTTCAAGTGGGCAGAAACCTCAGAATAGTCACTTAAAACTTTTTCCAAATTTAGAAGAAACTGTTCACACTTTTTGAAATTGCATTGCGAAGTTCCAAGCTACTGTGGCAGCACCGTCTAATAATAGGTTTAGGATTGTTAGTCACGCACACGTCACACTCACAGCTGAGCGGAACGCTTCCCCACACCTCTCCGTGGAAATCGGGGCACTGGAAGCAAGAGGAACAGAGGCCACCGTGGAGGGAGCCACGAGCACCGGGCCTTAGACCTCTTCCTGGAAGGGGCTGCTGCTGATGGAACTTGCCACCTGCTCCAGAGAGGAATGTTCCAGAAGAGCCGCACCTCATCTCACCCCTGACCTGTCCCCATGTGAAGTCATCCCGAGTCATGTGGGTGGCAGCCCCCACCCTGGTCCAGCTGTTCTCGTCCAGACCCGCTCGGCCTGGCACCTGCCCCGTTCTCCACTCAAGGGGCTAGAGCTTGTCCTCTGCCCCCCAGGGACTCCCTCAGCTCTCCACAGCCAGTCCAGGTCCTCTGAGACTCCTGTGTCCTGGGACCCCAGTTGTGCTGACGTGCCGTCCTTTAGTCTGGCGTCTCTCTGGATGGACCCTCTGTGGCCTTGGCTTCCTTTCAGCACCCCCACGGGGGCTTGCAAGTGGCACGTGGCAGATGGCGGCAGATGGTGGGTGCTGGTGCTGGGGGATGTGGGGCCTTGGGGGCCAGGCAGGGTGGTCCAGGTCAAGGCCATGGTGGGTGCACTGTGAGTCGGAGGCAGCTTTCACCTCGACAGTCCTGCAAGATGGTCCCGTGCCAGCAAGTGCGGGTGGCACAGGTGGCTTTTGGAAACCCTCTTTGGGGCCTAGGAGCCATGGGGTCAGGCTGCACTGCTGTGTCCTGAGCTCCACGTGCCTGTGTCCCTGGCCGTGCTCCTATGAGTCTTTGCGGCCTGATCACACCATAAACCTGGAAACTGGGAGCAAGCAGCCCCAGATGTCCATCCGGGCTGGAACTCTCAGTGGCAGGGCCCGCCCCCCTGGGATGTATAAATACCCCTGCCCTAGAGCAGCATAGATTTCTCTCCTCACCAACCAAAGTGGGGTGCATGGAGCTGCCATCCATCTACCCTGGCCTGAGCTGCTGGCCTCCCTGGGAGACCGGCCACGATAGGCTCTCCTACCCTGCTCTTTTTTTTTTTTTTTAAACAAATCAATTTTTTTGGGGGGGCTTTTATAATGGAAGTTTATAAGGTTAAGATCTTACAGTTCTTGTGAATATTCTCGCTGTCCTGATTTTGTAATAATCAGGGTAGGCTAAACATTCGCTATATTAGAAACCATGCATGTGTCCCCAGACCTACTTTTTCTCCCTAGGTCTGGTTTTTAGAATGCTGGTGATAAACTAAGCCTGATTTATTATATGACCATCCTGTATGGGAAAGACTGTAACTCTGGGTATCTTTGGTCAACCTTAAGAGATACAGCAGGGGGACAGATGTGGCTCGGGTGGTTGGGCGTCCGTCTCCCATATGGAGGGACCAGGTTCGACCCCTGGGACCACCTGGTAAAAATTAAAAAAAAGAAAAATATAGAAGGCGCGTGGGCCACCAGGCCCCGTGCACAGGTGCACCGCCAGGCCCCAGGGCCACGCAGCAAGATGATGACGTAACAGGAGAGTGACACAAGGGAGAGCCAAGATGAGACGCAATGAAAAACCAGGAACTAAGGTGGCGCAGGTGGTAGGACGCCTCTCTCCCACATCGGAGGTTCCGAAGATCAAATCCCAGTGAAGACAGGAGGAGGATGAAAAGAGAGGGCAGGAAACAGACACAGAGAGTTGCCCAGTGAATAGACACAAAAACAGCAAACACGGGGGAGGAGGTAAAAATGGATAAAAGTAAATAAATAGATAAATAAATCCTTAAAAAAATATATAGGGGAGGAAGATATGGACTATAGTTAGTAGTAATACTCTGACGATGCTCTTTCATGATTTGTTAACAAATGTTTCACAACAATGCAGGGTGTTT
>JAQZBX010054668.1:0-18594 GCA_029593785.1 Cabassous unicinctus
TCCTCCCAGTGGGCAGAGCTTCGAGCAGTGCATCTAGTTGTTCATTTTGCTTGGAAGAAGAAACAGCCAGAGGTGCGTTTGTACACTGATTCATGGGCGGTTGCCAATGGTTTGGCTGGATGGCCAGGGACTTGGAAGGAACATGATTGGAAAATTGGTGACAAGGAGGTCTGGGGAAGAGCTATGTGGATAGACCTTTCTGAGTGGACAAAAAACATGAACTTATTTGTGTCCCACGTGAATGCTCACCAGAGGGTGACCTCAGCAGAGGAAGATTTCAATAATCAAGTGGATAAGATGACCCACTCTGGCTAATGCTCAGCCTCTTTCCCCAGCCACTCCTGTCATTGCTCAATGGGCTCATGAACAAAGTGGCCATGGAGGTAGGGATGGAGGTTATGCATGGGCTCAGCAACATGGACTTCCCCTCACCAAGGCCGACTTGGCCACAGCCACTGCTGAGTGCCCAATCTGCCAGCAGCAGAGACCCACACTCAGCCCCCGATATGGCACCATTCCTCAAGGTGACCAGCCTGCTACTTGGTGGCAGGTGGACTACATTGGGCCACTTCCACCATGGAAGGGGCAGCGATTTGTTTTAACTGGAATAGACACATACTCTGGCTATGTGTTTGCATTTTCAGCACGCAATGCTTCTTCCAAAACTACCATCCATGGACTTATCGAATGTCTTATCTACCGCCATGGCATTCCACACAGCATTGCTTCTGATCAAGGAACCCATTTCACAGCAAATGATGTGCGGGAATGGGCACATACCCATGGAATTCACTGGTCTTACCATGTTCCCCATCACCCTGAAGCAGCTGGATTGATAGAATGGTGGAATGGCCTTTTAAAGACTCAATTACAGCACCAACTAGGTGGCAATACCTTGCAGGGCTGGGGCAATGTTCTCCAGGAGGCTGTGTATGCTCTGAATCAGCGTCCTCTCTATGGTGCTGTTTCTCCCATAGCCGGGATTCACGGGTCCAGGAATCAAGGGGTGGAAATGGGAGTGGCACCACTCACTATTACCCCTAGTGACCCACTAGGAAAATTTTTGCTTCCTGTTCTTGCAACCTTAAGCTCTGCTGGTCTACAGGTTTTAGTCCCAAAAGGAGGAGTGCTGCCACCAGGGAACATAACAATGATTCCATTGAACTGGAAGTTAAGACTGCCACCTGGCCACTTTGGGCTCCTCTTACCTGGGAATCAACAGGCAAGGAAGGGAATTACTGTACTGGCTGGGGTGATTGATCCTGACTATCAAGGGGAAATAGGACTACATCTACATAATGGGGGTAAAGAGGCGTTTGCCTGGAATGCAGGAGATCCTCTAGGGCGTCTCCTGGTCCTGCCATGTCCTGTGATTAAAGTCAATGGAAAATTGCAACAAACCAATTCAAGCAGGACTAACAATGGCCCAGAATCTTCAGGAATGAAAGTTTGGGTCACCCCACCAGGCAAAGAACCACGGCCAGCTGAAGTGCTTGCTGAAGGTAAAGGGAACATGGAATGGGTAGTGGAAGAAGGTAGCGATAAATATGAACTTCGACCACGTGACCAGTTACAGAAACGAGGACTGTAATGGTCATGAACCCTTCTCCCTTGTTTCGTTATGAGTATTATTGTATGTGTACACAAAACGAATTTCTTTGTTTTCTTCCCCAACCTTTTCCCTTATCATGAAAAGTTGTATTAATTCCATGGCATAATATTTAAGGATGTCAAGTTTAAGACTGAATATTACCCAAGTACTTGCACCCTATTCTGTGGGGAATTAATGCGTTTCTGGTTGTACGCAGGGGAGTTGAACATTGTTAGGCGGAAATATTTATGTATGCTTGTCTGTTGTTGTTTTTACTTAGAGACTAAGTATGGTTTAGGGTAATGTGTGTGGTTGCTGAGTTGACAAGGGGTGGACTGTAATGGTTAGGCTAATGTGTCAACTCGGCCAGGTAATTGTGTCCAGGTGTTTGGTCCGGCAAGCACTGGGCTAATTGTAATACAAGAGCCTTTATGGACTTCAATCACCAGTGAGCTTACTGCGTGGACGGCTGATTACATCTGCGTCAATCAGGGAGATTACATCATCAATGGGTGGCGCTTTTATCCAATCAGCTGAATGCCTTAAAAGGGGAAGTGATTTCAACATTCAGAGAGAATTTCCCAGCTCGTCGTTGGACAGGCAACTTCTCCCAGAAACTCATCAACGACCCTGCGTCGGACTTTCATCGGAGCCCCTGGTTTGCAGCCTGTGGAGCCTGGACTTGTGCATCCCCACGTCGCGTGAGAGACTCTTATAAAATCTCATATTATTGACAGATATCTCCTGTTGATTCTGTTTCCCGAGAGAACCCTGACTAATACAGGCCCCAAATAAAATCTTAATAAATTTAAAATTACTGAAATCATACAAATCAGGCCACAACGGAACAAAGTTGAAAACCAGTAAGAAAAGGAAAACTGGAAAATTAACAAATGAGTGAAAATTCAACAACACACTATTAAACAACCAATGGGTGAAAGAAGAAATCACAAGGAAATTAGAAAATATCTTGAAACGAATGAAAACAAAAACACAACATGCTCAGAGGGAAATTTATAGCTCTAAATGCCTACACTAAAAAAGAAGAAAAAGGGAAGTGGATGTGGCTAAACCACTGGGGTGCCCGCCTCCCGCACGGGAGGTCCCGGGTTCAGTTCCCGGTGCCTCCTAAAGGCAACGAGCAAGACAGAGAGCTGATGTGAGGGGCTGGTGTGGCGAGCTGTGACAAGATGACGACGCAACAAGGAGACACAGTGGGAGACACAGCGGGCAGGGAGCGGAGGTGGCTCAAATGATCGGGTGCCTCCTTCCCGCATGGGAGGTTCCGGGTTCAGTTCCCGGTGCCTCATAAAAAAAAAAAGACATTATCAAGAAAGTGAAAAGACAACTTTCAGAATGAGAGAAAATATTTGGAAACCATATCTCTGATAAGGGCTTAATATCCAGAAGAACTCTTAACTAAAACTACAATGAGACACCACTCACTGAGATGGCTATTATTTAAAAAGCTGAAAATAACAAGTGTTGACAAGGATGTAGAGAATTCAGAACCCTCGTGAACTGCCGGTGGGAGTATAAATGATGCAGCCTCCGTGGAAGAGTTTGGTGGGTCCTCAAAACGTTAGGCATAGAAATGCCCTAGGAACCCGCAGCCTCAGTCCTCGGTGTGCACCCCCAAAGAGCCTGAGCCAGGACGCAGGCAGCTGTCTGCACACCAGTGCTCCTAACGGCGCTACTGGCAAGAGCCAAAGAAGAGAGCAGCCCGGGCGTCCTGGACAGATGGAGGGAGAAGCAAAGGGTGGGCAGTCCGGCCGGCTGGAAGGGGTGGCGCGCTGGCACACGCTGGACGCGGGCGGACCTTGACGACATCATGCTGAGTGAAATGCGCCAGACACAGAAGGATGACCACCGTGTGCTTCCTCTTCCATTAAATACCTGGAATAAACAAGCTCATGCAGAGAGAGAGGAGTCACCACCGGGGTGAGGAGAGGGGGACAGGGAGCTGCTGCCGGATGAGCGAGTTTGGTGCGCCTACTACCAGTGCCATTCACGTCAGAGAGCCATCCACTTAAGAGGTTAAAAGGACTTTAATGTTACGTACGTTTTACAACAATTAAAAATAAATAAAGAGTACGGCGAATCCCTGTACACAGGTCAGCCTTCACCCACTTCCCCAAATGCTAACATAGTACAAAGCACAGCACAGGGCCATGACGACGACCAGGAAGCCCGCCTGGGAGCAGGCAATCCCCCGCCAGCAGAGAGCTAGCCTGGCGATTCCTGCCCCCACCACCAGGAAGCCGGCCTGGGGATCCCCCCACCCACCAGGATGCCGGCCTGGATGCTGTCCTAAGCCAGCCCTGGCAGCCCACAGCCCACCCCCCGACTCAGGCCAGAAGCTGCCGCACGCCCCCGTGTAGGCGTCCTCTCTCCTAGCGCACAGGCCCTGTCTTCCCAAAGGCGACTTTAAATATACGTCCACGTGTACATGAACATCACCTCCTCCAGGAAGTCCCCTCGGCTCCTTCCACCTTGGGTCAAGCCAGGCCCCGTTCTCAAGGCTCACAGCCCAAGCTCCCAAGCTCAGGCGGGTCACCTGCCACCTGTCCCCTTTCCCATGTGACTGTGAACACCTGGGGCCAAGCGGGTTTCCCCGCCTCTCCTGGACCCACATGGGGCCTGGCACACAGTCAGTGCTCGATAAGCACTCACTGAACAAACGAGTGAATAAGGGTTGGGGGAGGTTCAGGAAGGGGCCCGGGCTGGGCTTCCTGGAGGGGGCAGCCTTGCAGCTTTTCTTTTTAAAATTAATTTTATTTAAACATTTCTAACTTTTCGAAATACTCTCTACCTCCCAAACCAACCTGCCCCTTCCTCCACAACCCCCTCTGGTAACCTCCCATCTCCTTTCTGGCTCTATCCATTTGCTACTTCTAGATGTTTCTTTTCTTTTTTTCTTTAAGATTTATTTACTTTTAATCCATTTTACCCCCCCCACCCCCATTTTTGCAGTTTCTGTGTCCATTCACTGGGCAGCTCTCTGTGTCCATTTCCTGCCCTCTCCTCATCCTTCTCCTTCTGTCTTCACTGGGATTCGATCCTCAGAACCTCCGATGTGGGAGAGAGGCGTCCTACCGCCTGCGCCACCTCAGTTCCTGGTTTTTCAGCGCGTCTCGTCTTGGCTCTCCCTTGTGTCACTCTCCTGTTACGTCATCATCTTGCCGCATGGCTCGCGGGGCCTGGCGGCGCACCTGCGCACCTTCTATATTTTTCTTTTATTTTACCGGGAGGTCCCGGGGATCGAACCCGGGTCCCTCCATATGGGAAACGGATGCCCAACCATTTGAGCCACATCCGCCCCCCAGGTGTTTCTTGAGTGGCATCCTCCAGCGTTTGTCATTTGGCGTCTGGCTCATTCACTCGACGCATCGTCTCCAAGGTTCACCCATGTCGCGGCAAACACCTGAACTTCCCTCCTTATTGCGGCTGGGTACCGTTCCACTGTAGCAGCAGGCCACAGGTGCTCCTCCACTCATCTGTTGCATCTACATTGTGGCTCACGTGAATAATGCCAAGTATCTCCACGTCCCTGCTTTCGGTTCTTGGCGCTACACCTAGGAGTGGACTTGCTGGATCTTATGGAACTAGAGGCTGAACTTCCTGGAGAACCCTTTCCATCCTCCAGCCCCCAGCATCGCACGAGGGCTCCAACCGCCCGTATCCTTGCCAACACTTGTCAATGTCTGTTTGTTGACTAAGAGCCGTCCAGTGGGAAGGAGGCTTTGACATGCATTTCCCTCCCGGCTACGGGCAGGAGGGAAACCTCTCCGTCACCGTGGGCTTATGTGTGTTCACTCTTACATGGCTGTTGTTTCAGAGGCCCAGAGGGGAGGGGCACCGAGTCTGCCCGACGTCAGCTCCCGGAACCCCCCGGGAGTTCACCAAACCTCTGACGTACTCTTTTCCTTCCAACTCGGTTCTTCATCTTTCAAGCACAGGGGCTGTATTCCTCTGAAGGCCACACTCCGCAGCGTGTGCCTGACCCACGGCTCCGATGAGGATCCTGGCAAGTTCTCATGACATCACAAGAGCAGCTCTTCACAAGCCCCCACAGGGCAGCTCGCCGAGATGCAGAACAAGTAAGTGCAGGCGAGTGGGCAGCGCAAGCTCCCGCGTCCCAGGCCGCAGGACGTGGCTGCGTGCCGCGTGGCCTCCTCGCAGGGTTTGCCGGGGTCCTCGCAGCTGGAAAGCTCTGAGGTCGGCTTACACACAGCTGCAGAGGACTGCTTAGAAGGCAGCAAAGAGGACGGCACGATCCTCATCCCCAGCTCCTGTTTCCAGTGCCGCTCAAGCTCTTCCAGCTGGGTCAGCCCAGGGTGGCGGTTTGCAGCTCCGGAACCTAACGTGTCCTTGACCGTGATCCCTTCCTGTGGGCGTGGCTTCAGCTAAGGCGTGGCCCACCTCGGTCAGGGTGGGTCTTCGTCCTATTCCTGGAGTCCTCCGTAAGCGGAATGACATTCAGACACAGCGAGAGCGCGCCACGGGCAGCAGGACGCTCAATGTCAACAGACCCCAGCAGGGAAGGGAGAGGCCGCCTTTGGGCACGGCCACGTGGCGAGAACGCCAAGGACCAAAGATCGCCGGCAGCCAGCCCCCAAACCCCAGTCCTCTGGGAGACAGCATCGCCTGGAGGGCGCCTCGACGTGGGCTTCCCCAGCCCCACAGCTGTGGGCCGAGGAATTCCTGCCGGGTAGGCCAGCCCACTGCACGCATTCGCTTCGGCAGCCAGGAAACTAAGACCTCTAGGAAACAGACCTTGTGACCTGGGCTTGCTCTCAGGACTGGCGGCAGAAGCCTCTGTGCCCTGCCCTACACGCCCCTTCAGGACAGACCGTCGTTCTAGAAGAGGGTCAGTGAGCAGTGATCCCCAGGCCACCTCAGCCTGCCGCCTGCTTGTGCACGGCCCGGGAGCCAAGAGTGGTTTTTATACTTTTAAAGGGTTGGGGGTGAAATGAGAAAGTACTGTAAGGCACGGAAATTATGTAAAACTCAAATTGCACTGTCCCTCAATAAAGTTTTACTGGCAAACAGCCATGCCTCTTTGTTTGCATGTCGTCTGTGGCCACGTTTCCACTCCAAGGGCAGTGAGCGCTTGTGCCAGACGCCGTACGGCTCGTAAAGCAGAAAAAAACCTACTATCTGGCCTTTTACTGAAAAAGTTTGCAGATTCCAGTTCTGGAACCAACAGAAGGTCTAGGAATGGGGACTCTTTAACAGCAGAGCTGGGTTGACTCTCCATTCAGCTACTGTCTGTAGGTTGTCTGGGAACAGTGGCCTGAGGATCCCATTTGGAGACACGACTCTGTCTACCTACTAGAGATGCCTGCGTAATCCATAACAGATCTGTCTGAACCAGCTGCACACAGCTGAAACAACGTGATGATGTGCTCAGTGCACAAACAGGCCCCACTCCTTGAAAGGGCCTCTGTGACGGGTTACTTAACAAAGCAAACAGCTGTCTCCTAAAAACAACTGCACGTGCTAGACCCCGGACAGCGAGGCGGGGAGGGTGCCGCTGGGGGCCACGGGCCTTCAGTCCAGGTGTGGCAAGGGCCCTGGGGTGTGGGGGCAGACCCTCCACCTGGGTGCTCGAGGCTCGCTCTGCCTGCTGGGCTGACCACAGGCAGGAGGGGAGGACTCTCCTTGGTGAGTGCGGGGGCTCTGTGGAGGCCCCAGAATGACCTGTCTGCCTCCTGACCCCGGAACCTGCGGCTGTGACCTTACTGGGAAGAGGGTCCTTGCAGTGTGATCAAGTTAAGGATCTCGAGATGAGACCGTGCTGCAGCACCCGGGGATCAACTCCAAGGACAAGTGTCCTTACACGAGACACAGGGAGCTGGAGGCCACGGGAAGACGGGGCAGGGTCGAGAGGGGGTCGAGAGGGGGTCGAGAGGGGCGCGGCCACGAGCCCAGAGAGGCTGAGAGGCACCGGGAAGCCTCTCCCCCACCGAGCCTTGGGGGAGCGCAGCCCTGAAGGCACCGATTTGGGAGTCTGGCCCCGAGAACCGGGGGAGAAGAAAGCTCTTTGGCCTTAAGCCGCCCTGTTTGCAATGCTTTGTTCAGGAGCCGTGGGAAACCCGCACGGCCTCCATCTCACGCCTTCTCTCCCTGTTCAAACTCCTGCTCCCTCAACCCTGGCAGGTGCGCAGACAAGCAGGTGCCGGGCAGAGCGTGGGCGCGGCAAGCTGGGCCACCCCGAAGCGCCCGGCGGTGGCCAGACTCTGGCTTGGAAGGGGTCGTGGGGAGAGAGCGGCTGAAGAAGGGGCACGGATGGAGGCCTCGCAGGACAGCCCTGGATGGAGGGCAGTGGCCTGGCCACACGGCGGGAGTTGGGGTGGGGGTGCGAGGCCGTGACAGCCGTCGGAAGCCCAGGACTCGGGGCGACACAGGGCAGTGGGGAGGGAAGAGGAGGGGAGGGCAGGGCGGCTCCCCCAAGTTGGAGCGGGCAGGCCCTGAGGCGGAGGCGCCCGCAGGGCGAGCTCAGGGAAGCCCTGGAACCCAGCTCGGTGTGCAGAGGACGCCTGAGTCCCGGCTCGGCCTCGCGAGGGAGAAGCCGGAGGCGTGCGTTAGGGAGTCACGGCAGAGAGGGAGGACGGCCCTGGTGGCTACAAGAGCACCAGCGTGGGTTAACTATTATTATTTTTTTAAAGATTTATTTCTATTTATTTACCCCCCCCACCCCCTGCTGCCTGTGCTCACTGTGTCCATTTGCTGTGCGTTTTTCTGTGTCTGCTTGTCTCCCTTTGTTGCGTCATCTTGCTGCGTCAGCTCAGCACGCCACGCGGGCCACCTTGCCTTCACCAGGAGGCCCTGGCAGACGAACCCGGGCCTCCCGTATGGTAAACGGGAGCCCAGACAACTGAGCCACAGCCGCCTCCTTGGGTTAATTATTAAAGTCTGTGCAGCCCACGCCCGGGAAACCGAGGGCCAGCACCCGCGCCCCTGGGGCAAGCCCCTCCTGCCACAGGCTCGTGGGGCGCAGGAGCCGGGGACGGAACGTTTCACAGTGCTCACCACAGAGCTCAGGAGCCGGCAGGCGTGGTCAGCGCGTCTAGACAGTGCAGGCCACCAGCCGGTGCTGCGCCCACCCCTTCCCTGCCAGCGAGGGGCCTTGCAGCTCCCGCAGAGGCCCTGGCCCTCAGTCCGGCACCCCACTTCTGGCTCTGGGGGCCGGAAAAGCGCCTGGACCCGCACAGAGAGCGCCTGTGCAGACGCGCTGCAGCGTCGTGCCCGGCAGCTGGACCCGCAGGTGCCCGTCGCCGGCAGGGCGCTGATGGCGCAGGACAGAGGAAGGGGCAGGTAGAGGCAATGGGGAGCCGTTGCTTTGGGGCTGCAAGTCCCGGGGTGACGAAAGTGCTCTGGGAATGGTGGGTGGTGAGAGTCCCACAGCACTGCCGAGGCACTTAAAAGTCGCAGAACATCCTCTTAAACATGGTGGAAGTGAGTATATTTTACCACAATGAGAAGAAAGGAAAGAGGGAAAAAGAAAAAGAAAGATGAAGGTACCAGATTTATAGAGACTGACAGAGAAAGACAGAACAAGAAAACAGTGTGTAGAATGCAATTGCCTCTGCACATGCACAAAACAGGGCAAAAATCTATTTCTATACATGCATCCTGCTCATAAACGGTGTTGAAATACAGAAGAAAAGTTCTGGGGAGACATGGAGCAAGCCAGAAACCATGTGTGGCAGCTTGAGCTTATTGATGAATTCAAAAAAGACATACAGATCATGTCTGTAAGCTGGTCTGTGCTCTGCGCGTGATGCCCTTCGATTGTGTTCCATCCAGCTGAGACGTCTGAATAAATTATGTTACGATTAGGGCTTTGATTCGACCACGCATTAGAGTGCAACTCAGCGTTGGGTCCCAGCCCCCTTGGTGTGCTGATAAAACAGACTCACAGGGAAGTAGACACACAGAGAAAGACACGGCAGAGGAGAGAACTTGGTTTTTACGCTGGAGCCCCGGGGAGAGGAGCCCTCTGCCAGCCTACAGCTCAGAGGGCAAGAAGCTGGGCCCACGGAGCCCTAAGAGGGAGAGGAAGGCTGAGCCCTCGCAGACGTCGCCCGCCATCTTGCGTCAACACGTGGCCAATGACTTTGGGTGAGAAAGTACCTCTACGGTGCCTTGAGTTGGACTCTTTGGGGCCTTGTGACTGTGAGCTTCTACCCCCCATAAAGACCCTTTATAAAAGCCCACCGAGTCCTGGCACTTGGCACCGGGCCCCCTCGGGCTGACTGATCCATCCTGCCACTTCTGGGAGGCGGTGGGAGCCGGTGCGCGCAGAAGGGAGGCACGCCCCTTCCCCACGATTACACACCTGAGAACGGCCTTCTATAAGACACTCACGTGGGCCCTGTGCCAACACCAAGGCTGGGGGTCGCCCGCCCAGGCCCTACCTGCTCCGGACGTCCCTGGCGCGGATGGGTGCCAGGAGGCTGAAGGATCTGGCAGAGTCGCCGGCCAGGGGGCTCCGGGGCCGGCAGGGGCCCAGGCTGCTGTGGGCGCGGACCAGCCTGGACTGCAGGCGGCGCTGCAACTCGGCGTGCTCCGAGTCCACCTTGCTCGCCGCCCGCAGGGAGTCGGAGGCGACGCTCACGTCCATGGAGGGCAGGGGGCGCGGGGACAGCCTGCCGGCCAGCCTGGGGGTGCTCCCCGCGGAGGCCGCCTCTCTGCGCGGGAGGCCCAGGGAGCTGCTGCCCACTCCTGAGAGGCCGTCGGCCCAGCTCGGAGGGCTCCCTCCCGCACTGCCGGCGGCGCTGTGGGGCTGCGGGAGCTCCTGCCAGGAGCTGCGGAGGCTGGGCCGGGCCGGGCCGGGGGCGGGGGGCCTGGGCGCCTCGTCCCGCAGGGAGCCCCTGGAGGGTCCGGCCTCAGCCTGGGCCGCCAGGTCCTCATGGCTGGTTCTGAAACGCCTTCTCCTCCAGCCCTTCTCGTCGAGGGACAGAGCTCGCTCCAGGCGGGGCCTCGTGGGGGGCTTTGGGGTGACGGGTGTGGTCTTGGCTTGCTCCTCCTCCTGGGTGACTCTGGCCAGACAGCTGAAAGGGCGCACGGGGCCCCCGGCGGCGCCCTGGCTGGGGGCGGTGGGCGGGGGCTCGGGGCGGGGGGCGCTGTCCTCCTCGGGGTCTGGAGGCTGTGCCTGGTGCATCCCGCCTTCTCGGGGCGCGGGCTGCTGCCCCCACAGGGACCTGGACGGCATGGTCCAGGCGAGCCCACTTGGGCCGCCCTCACGGACGGGGGCAGCCTGGCCTGCCCGGAAGAGGCCTGCTCCCTGGGGTGCCGGCTCCACTGACCATGAGCGGGAGGGACGTGCAGGCAGATGTCACTGCGGAAAGCACGCGGGAGACAGCGCGCAGCGGGAACGCCTCTCTTTCCAGCCAGGGGTGGTCCGAAAAGGTTGGGGTCAACAGCTGCATGGCTGGAGACTCTGGAGTCCCACAGTCGCCTAGGAACATCTAAAGGGGAAACGGAGCTGCTAGGCTCCGACGCATGGTGCTCGCCGACCACCCTGCAGCAGGCAAGGAGAGCCGCCCGGCCGCCCGGAAGCGCCCCCTGCCCGGCGCTGCCCCCAGACCCGGGAGGGGGAGGACAGGCTGGGCCGCCCCGCAGGGACCCAGCGCCCAGGCAGCCCGGGCCTCCCTGCCCCGGGGACCCCGCCCTCCGCTCCCCGCGCGCCCTCCGCTCCCCGCGCGCCCTCCCGCATCGCTCGCCCGGGTCCGCGGACCCCGCCGCCCGCCCGGGCTGGGCGACCTTGAGCAAACCTCGGGCCTCCCGGACACTCGGTTCCGGCGGTGGCCGCCGACGGAGGCCCGCTAGGAGGACGCCGCGAGGCCCCCCGCGCCCGGCGCCCCGCGCGCCCCCGCCACGCAGCTCCCGGAATAACGACCTTCGCGGACTCGCAAGGGAGCGCGCGCGAGAGCGGGGGTCGGCCCGCACGCCCGGCCGCGCGCAGGACCCCGCGTCCAAGACCCCGCCCTGGCCCCGGCGCCCCGCACCCAGACCCCGCTCCCCGGCCACGCCCCAGACCCCACGCCCCGGGCCCCGCTCCGATCTCTCGCCCCCCGCCCCGGGCCCCGCGCCGGGACGGGGCTCGCTACCTCGGGGCACGTCCGCGTGTCCCGCCGCCGGCCCCGGTGGCCCGCGCTCGCCGCTCCCTGGCAACGCGCGCCCCGGCGGCAGGAGACCGACTCCGGCAGGCCCGCAGCGCCCCTAGCGGCCGGAGGACCGCGCCCCATCCCCGCCGCGCCCCGCCCGGGAGGGAGCAGAGGTGGGGATGCCCTTCCCGAGCCGCCCGGGGGGCATCCCCTACACCCTCCGCCTGGCAGGGACTCTACCCCAAGGGCCCTGATGAGGAAGTGATGGTCAAGGTCGCCAAGGCAGTGAATCCAGGGGCTTCCCAGGCACCCACTGCCCGCAGGACTCAGCGATGCTGGGCTCCAGAACACCCACCCCGTACCTATTTCCAATAAACAAGAGGAAATCAAAGGTGGAAGGACTTGAGAGTGCAAAATATTTTATTTAACAATTTGCAGTGTAACAATTTGCACTTAGGAAAAATAGCAGCTCCCACCCTGGAGGAAGCTTCTTGAATCAAAAGTTGTTGGCAGTCTACACCATCGGCAGGGCTGGCTGGGGCAAGCCAAGGGTTCCTGGAGGGTTCAGGTCCGAGAGATCGCACGGCAGCGGGCGAGGGGCCGCCACGGCCCACTGCGCGACTGCCCCGCTCAGCCAGGACGGGCCGCCTCACAGTGGACAAGAACGAAGGGTTCCACCGTCCGATTCTGTGAAGCATTGTGGAGAACATCCTGCGGGTCTTTCCTAGATGGTCCAAGTGAACCAAGAAAATGGGAAGGGTCTGTGCGAATTCCTCATTCTACATGTAAATCTAAAGCACCAAGCAAACTGTTTGTTCCCCCAGAAGAACCTACGGAAATTATGACCTAAGATTTCTAAATATTTGTCTTTTCTTCAGTCTCCTTAGATTTAATGAGAAAGTGAACGGGCTTAAGAACAAAGAAGCCTTAAAGCTCTTCAAGTCCAGTACAAGGAGGTCTGCCTTGCAGGGTAACGTGGCCGATGGCTACTTAAGGGCAGAAGTATTAGATTCCAGAGTGTCTGTCAAATCATTTTAATCTAGTTTCTTCAAGAAATTACCAGCTCGCTCCTTCGACGCTATCAACCAGGCAAGAGAAGGCAAGTGATAGGGCCTGCGCAAGACACCACTCGCGGGATGGCATCGGCTATTTCTACAAAAGTCAAGCCCTGCAACTTCTGTTGCAGTGAAACTAACCGGACTACTTACATAATAGATCCCAAACCGAATTGATTACAATCCCAGTTTAACATTGGCTGATTACTTTGGGTCAGAGTGGCCCTGGAGTCTGAGCCTGCCAGTCACTGCGGATCATAGAGGGTGCTGTGACTGAGTGCCTGGACCGCCCTTCTTGGGGACCTGAGGGTCCTCAGTAGGCCACAGGAAATTCAGTGAAGCTGGAACTGTCTTTGCTGCAGGGGAGAAGAGCTCTTCAGCAACTGGGGGTCCTTCCAAACCTGACCACCTATACAACTACAGCGAGTGCTGCCGCTAAGACGCGCGATGGAGTGTGAGAACCTTGGCTCGTCCCCCCAGTGCGAGGAAGTGCCTCTGGCCCAGGTGGGTGCTTCCACTCCCTGAGCCGAAGGGTCACCCTTTGCGTGCAACACTTTAAAGGAAAGATGGAAATAGTTCGTGGTCAGGTCTGGAGATTCCCAGTTACTGGAGGCTCTTTTCTCCTGGGCAAATACACTCCCAGCTTCACTTGATGTGGCCTTCGGGAGTCGCTAAGAATGGACCTCCTTAAATCCAGCCGGGAGGGTCAAGAACGTAGCATCCCTCGTCATGCTTTCGGGCAGAGGACCCACTCTTTCCACCCAGCGTTGTAAAGGACCTGTGGGATTCATGTGGCAGGAATTCATCAAGAGGTGAGGAGGGGAGAGGCAAAGTTCAATCAGCTTCAAATGAATGCTGTTCATTTTGGGGCAGAAGAGAGCTCACAGGCAAGCAGTCCAAATTCTTGGTGGAGAAAACAAACTTGAGGGTTCTGGATGCCGATCCGGACCGGGACTGCTCTAGCTCACAGCTGCTGGTCTCCTCTGGCCAGTCCTCCCCGTCCTTGAGCCTGAAACGAAACGGACAGCACTGAGCCCGTGTCCACTGCCCTGAGGGCAGCCCACCAGCACAAAACGAGACCATCACGCAGACAAACCGGCACTTGGTGCGTTTGGGTCCCCCCAAAGCCCATGAGAACGGACAACATCAGAATGAAGACCCGGCACTGCCTGCGACGTCCTAAATGTTCAGAAGCCATCAGCGCTTCTTACTGCGTCGAGCTGACTTGGCAGTTTTGTCCGAGGACAGGCAGAGGCGACCCCGATGGCCAGCACTCGTGCTCTGGAGCCGCACCAGCTGAGGCTCTAACGGCACCGGAGGGGGCAGGCCCGGCTGCTGCTGAGGGCAGGCTGCGCACAGGCGTTTGCTCTTACCCCTCAGAGCCAACAGCAGTGAGGAAAGAATGGCTTAAAAGGCACACGCCACAAGACAAAGGTAACGGGAAAGGGAGAAAACCAGCACTAAATTGTTAAGTCTGGAGAGCAGATGGCTGGACAAGTGGTAACTTAGGACATAGCAGTCCCGAGACAGAGGAACCCAGGATGTCCTTGGAGAGGGCCAAGAAACAGTCCCCCGTGCCCTGCAGAAACTCCAAAAAGCACCCGAGGCACGCGGCGGGGTGGGAAGCTGCAGGCCTGGGGCGGGGCCACCCCCCACCCCACGGAGGAAACTGAGTAAATAGGACACAGCTGGCGCGCCGAGGGTAGGGTCTGCATCAGGACAATAGGTGCAGATGAGGGTCCATGTTCTGGATGCCAGGCCCCCCCAAACCTCTTCCCCGCTTAGCTCCCCCCAAAACCGACCGTCAGTCAACCTTCTACAGGCAAGAGGCTGGACGGGAGCCTCCAGAAGACAGAGGAAGAGGAATCGAAGAGTGCACCCAGGAGCATCTTCCCGACGGGAGCAGGGGAGCTGCCAGGCTGAAGGGCCCGTGAGGCCAGCACGCCAGAGGGACCAGACCCTCACCACGGCAGCCCGGCAGGGAACCACAGACCCCCAGGACAGCAGAGCTCACTTACTTGTGCAAACTGCGCTGGGTGGTATAAGGGCACTGCTCCCGCAGGAAGGCCCCCGGCAGGTGGGTGATCGCCCAGAGCCTGGGGGCCAGAGAAGGAATGCATTTAGCAGGGCGTCACACACCATTTCATGTCATTTGCAAAACACAGAGACAATTTCTAAAAAAGGATTTAAAATACTTGTAAATGAGCCACAGAAGCAGACCTAAGATACTTCTTACAACACTGGATTTCATTAACAGTGTATATAAAAATTGTAAAAATCAAAGCCACATGCAGAGGAAAATGCTTTTGAAAACCGGAACATGCAGAATAAGGGGCACACAGCACTGGGATGCCACGCCAGCAGCAGCTGAAGCAGTTAGTAGACTCTGTGGTTTCTTCAGACCTGAAGTGTCTAGCTACATAATCCAGTGTTTTAATGAACATAAAAATGTGTGACGACCTTCTGAGCCCAGTAGAGAAGAGTTGAGCTCTGGGATATAAAAGATGAAGCATTCCTTTGCTTCCTGCCAAGACTGCCACAGGAGAGCGTCACTGTCACACTCCCGCCTGGCTTAAACGTTCTCGCACTCCATCAGAAACAGAAGTCCTTGTTCCCGAGTAAGAGCGCCCTGACCTGGGGGGGTTTCTGAACATCCGCAAACAAGGGGAGCCCACCTTGGGCTAAACTGAAACCCCAATTTAGAAAGAGCAAAATCACAAAACCCATTCCCTAGCTATGAACATTTTGGGATCAGTTTGATCACTGATGCATCTGGATATTAAACAACAAAAATCCTTTAAATCCATTGAAAGAAAGGAAAACTCCATCCTGCGCATCTGCCACCTGACGGGACCGTGCAAGGGCAGTTACAAAGTGCACAGTGACAAAGCAAAGCCAGCACTCTCAGCAGACGCAGACGACGAGATGAAGCCCTCGTGTGAAGTGTGGACTGCCAGCCACAAGTACCTGGTCAAGATGCTGGCTGACTTCATGTGACAATGAACTCATTGAACTACAGCGCGAAAGCTACAAAACAGCAAGAGCACACACAAAATACAGACAAATAGTAAAAATCAGCACGCACGTCACGGCCCCGAGCTGTCACTTTTATTTTCAAAAAGCTGCCTGATGCCACGAGAACCCGAACAACTTGAATGGGGAAAGGCAGCCTCAGCTCAGGTCCCCGCCGTGGAGTGCTAGAGCCTAGAGCTCTTGCTCTAACGTAGGGTTAAGAAACACCCGTCAGGTCGAGGCGGGGCTGGAAGGACCTGCTCGGCTCGCGCCAGGCCAGTGTCCCCTCACGAGGTGACACGTGAGGCGCTGGGCTGCGGGGAGAAGAGCCTCGCTTGCGAGCATGACTCAAGCACGCACGCTGTTGGCGCTCATCAACAATTGTGCTGAAACAAGGGTCATTTTTTTAGGAACCCAACAACGCTTTCCAAGTGCTAAGAGGCGTCTGAACCGCCTTGCCTAGCCGTGGCCATACGCCTTGAAGGGAGCAGCAGCCACTTGGACAAAAACAGGCAGGGGAGTCTCAGGACTCCCGTGTCCTGCCAGCGCCCCTTACCTGCCCTCCATGGGAGCCGTCCACACTGGAGGGCGGGAGCACAGAGCCAGGAGGTGATGGTGCACAGCTGAGAACCTGCCGAGGTAAGAAATGCAGCTGCCGACCCCAGCGCCTTCGGGGATCGTTATCACAAGGGAGAAGAGCGGTGCGGCAGGGCCGTGGCCCAGGTTACACTCGCGCCCTCCCACGCAGCGTTCCTATTTTGCGCAGGCCTGGCGCTTGCGAACACGCTGTTCTGCAGGTGCGGGGCTCCGGCACGCCTGGGGCTGTGCACACCACACCTCAGGGAAGCCCTGCTGCAGCCTGGGGAGCCGGCACTACTGTGACTCCAACTTCAAAGGGGAGGGAACTAGGGCTCAGAGAGGTTATGTGACTTTCTCAAACTTGAACAGCTCATTAACGGAGAGCCAGCATTCAAATGCAGTTCTACCCAACTGTAGAGACCAGACTCTTAATCATTACATTTCACTGATCTCCACCGAAACATGAAAACACTAAAAATATCTTTACTATGGTTTCACTATGACAAAATGATTATATGATGGGGGAGCAGATGTGGCCCAAGCAGATGAGCACCCACCTCCCACATGGGAGGTCCTGGGTTCTGTTCCCAGTGCCTCCTAAAGAAGACAAGCAGACAACGAGCAGACATTGAGCAAAAACTATGAGCAGACAACAAGCAAACAACAACAAACAGATGAGAAAAACGAGCAAACAGACGAGGGAGCCATGGGGGGGGAATGATCATATGACAAGCCATGTGATTATAATTTGGGACTTTGTAGAGGACATCCAACAGGAAAGAGACCTCCAATTAAAACAGAATATTCTGTGTACGATAATGGACATTGACTTGCTGAAGGGACAGAGCTACTTTACTGGGCAGGGAGGCAAACTCTCACTGTCTCCCCTCTCCTACTCCACTGCTCACCTTGGTTTCCGAGGCGGGCTCTGGATGGGCCTGGCACCCAGCCGGCACCTGTCCTCCCACGCCGGCCCCTCCTGAAGCCTGTGGGTTTTCTGCATCTGTGAACGAGACCAGGAGGGAAGCCATCGTACTGTCCCAAACATCTCTGGGGTTTCATTTTAAAAAACCACAAGGAAGTGCTTCATGTTATGCATTTGTGGAAAGACAAGTAAATGGATACATGGAAAAGCACCAACAAACTGAGGTCATTACACGCTGGCTGGTCATTCTTCCCTGTTTGTTTTCTTAGGAGGTACTGGGGACTGAACCCTGGACCTTGTACATGGGAAGCAGGCGCTTAGCCACTGAGCCACACCCGCTCCCGCAGTCATTCTTCTTAAAGGAAAAAAAGATGGTCCAAGGTCAGAAAAGCAAGGGGGCAAGCCCGGGTGCTGGTCTTTATTCTGCCTACCTGGCTTTGGTATGTGGAAGTCTGAAGAAATCTGGATTGGGGCAAGTAGAGCAAAAGAATCCACAGGCGCAAGAACAGGTTCACTCCGTTTGGTCCCACTGGGGTTTAAAACATCCACATAGCGAGCTCTGGCTCCGGCTACAAAGGGGGAGAGGAACCACGCTCAGGCCAAGGGCCAGGAGGCCTGCAGCTCCACGTGGCCTCCACGATGTAAAGCTCCAGTGTAATGCTGTCAGAATGTGTTTAGGGAGCAGAGCCCCGTGGGGCCCAGATGTGCCAGGAGCCTCTCTGCAGGGCAGAGGGCTCTGGCTGGCTCTCCCACCGCGGCAAAGGCTCCTTCTTACACTATAAAACTGTAAAGGGGGGGCGTTTCCAACAAGTCGTGGGCAACAAATGATCTAACGAGGAGCATTTTAACGCTCCAGGGAACCAGAATCTTTCCACTCTGTGGCCTCATCTTCATGAAACTCATACTTCCTTCTGCTATGCGAAAAATTATCAAGTCTGTGTTACCATTGCAAACCCCAGAATATCTGTAGGATAAATGAAATCTAAACTCTCGTTGCTGTTTGACTGGGTTACCTGCTTTTCTAGAAAACATGTTGACAGAGGCTCCAGGAGGACCTCCAGGGCCAGAAGGGCCAGCTTGAGGAGTCTTGGGCAGGGACACCGGTGGTGGGGGTGGAGCCTTCTTCTGCAGAGGGAAAGACGGCTTCAGAGAACCCCTCGGGGAGACCCGCAGGGACATCCCGCAGCTGGGAGGCTCCAACAGGCGTGCTCGGTGCCCAAATGCTTAGCAGCAACAAATAAAGGCTTTCCCTAACTTTACAATTTACCTCTTCTTCCGGTTCATTTAAATTCACCCACTGATTTTTCTTTTCATCCC
>JAQZBX010054669.1:0-18595 GCA_029593785.1 Cabassous unicinctus
AAACTTTTAACTACAAATTTAATTTCATTAATAGATATGAGATATGAGGTATGGTGGTTTAGAGCTGTATGTATACTCCCAGAAAAACATGTTCTTAAACTTAATCTAGTCCTGTAGGTGTGAATCCATTGTAAGCAGGACTTTTTGATGAGGTTACTTCAGTTAAGGTGTGCCCCCCTCAATCAGGATGGGTCTTAATCCTATTGCTGGAGTCCTTTATAAGTGGGGTAAAATTCAGACAGACAGGGAGAAAGCCACAGGAAGCAAGAAGCTGAACATCAGTGGAACCCAGAGGAGAAGGGAAGGAATAGGAGATGTCACCATGTTCATTGCCATGTGACAGAGAAGCTAAGGACCAAGGATTGCTAGCAGCCAGCCCAAGAATACCAGTCTTCAGGAAGAAAGCATCACCTTGAATCTGACTTTTTCCCAGCCTCAAACCATGAGCAAATAAATTCCCATTGTTTAACCCAACCCATTTCATGATATTTGCTTGAACAGCTCAGGAAATTAAAACAGATTTTGGTACCAGGAGAGTGGGATGCTGCTATTGCAAATACCAAAATTGTGGAAATGGCTTTGGAATTGCGTAATGGGTAGAGGCTGGAAGAATCAAGGTGATTGATAGAAAAAGCCTAGATTGCTTGGAAGAGATGGTTCATAGAAATATGGATGCTAAAGGCACTTCAAATGAGACCTTAGACAAAAATGATGAATGTGTTATGGAAACTGAAGGAAAGGTGATCTTTGTTTGAACTTGACACATCACTCACTCTCAAGGAGATTTCCAAGCTAAGTGTGGAAGGTGTAGCATGCAGTTTATAATGAAATGAGATAGGAAAGGGATAAGCTGGGAACTGAACTCCAGTACACAAGGAATCAAGAATTTGATGGTTTGGAAAATTCTGAGCCTATCCAGACAATGTGCTCTGAGACTCCATTTCAGGGGAAGTCAAGATTGGAAATGCAGAAAGATCTATGAAAGGCTGTATTGTCTGATGGATTGTACCACTGTGAATTACATGTAAGGTCAATACGTTTTTTTTTGCGAGATTTGTATGAGAGGAACCACTGCCAGCCTGGACCAAAAGAGACAGAGAAAAGGCAAACTGAAGGAAGAATGATTTCAAGGGCAGAACCATAGAAGCATGGAACCAAAGACATCTCCTTGGGCCAAGAGAGTGGTCCACCCATGTATGTGGAAAGGGCAAGTCTGCCCTGGCGCTTGAAGAGAGTGGTCTTTCCAACCTGTTGTTCAGGAAGAGTGCTCCCACCCCAATGCTTGGAGAGGGTGGGGCCTAAGCCCAGAATTTGCAGAAAGTCTGGCTGCCATCCCGATGCTCAGAAAGGGTTGAGCCTTTTCCCCAGTGTTCAGGAAGAGCGCAGCTGATGTACAAGCGCTTGGAAGGGGTAGAACTTCTGCTTCATCAGGACCAAAGGACAAAACCTCAATCTATAGAAGACTCTCAGAACTTGAAATCTAATGGAATTTGCCCTGCTGGATTTCAGAATTGTTTGGGACCTGTGATCCCTGTTTTCCTTCCAATTTCTCCCTATTGGAATGGGAATGTTTATCCCATGCCTGTCCCTCCACTGTATATTGGAAGCAGATAACTTCTTCTCTAGGTTTCACAGGTCCACAGACAGATGGGAATTGTGCCCCAGGACAGAACACAGCCATAATCGATTTTGATGCAGCTTTGTACTTAGCATTGTTACTGAAATGACTTCAGGCTTCTGGGATGTTGTGATGGAATGAATGTATTTTGCATGTAGAAAGAACATGTCTTTTGGGGGTCAAGAGGGTGGATTGTCGTGTTTAGAAACTTAATGTACCCCAGAAAAAGATGTTCTTAAACTCAATCCTTCCCTGTGTGCGTGAACCCATTGTAAGTAGGACCTTTTGATGAGGTTAAGGAGTAGCCCACCTCAATTACAATAGGTCTTAATAATATTACTGGAGTCTTTTCTAAGAGGAATGAAATTCAGATAGAGAAAAAAGGCCACAGAGAGAGCAGCCAGAAGCTGAATATAAGGGAACCCGGAAGAGAAGGGAGAGACCAGGAGATGCCACCATGTGCCTTGCAGCGTGACAAGCTAAAGACCAAGACTGACCAGCAGCCAACCCTAGAACTCCGCAGTCTTCAGGAAGAAAACATCGCATTGGTGACTCTTTGATTTGGACTTTCTTTCAGCCCCAAAACTGTGAGATAATAAATTCCCTTTGTTTAACACGACCCATTTTATGGTATTTGCTTGAGCAGCTAAGGAAACTAAAACATGGGGCCACTCAGGTTATCTATTTCTTGTTTTATAATTTTTTATTTGTTAATTTTTAAATTCATTATAAACTTTGTTTTTAGAGACTTTTAGATTACAGAAAAGTTACATCAAAGGTATGGGGGGTTCCCATATAACCTCCTTCATCCTCATACACATTTTCCCCTATTATTCACGTCATGTATTAGTGAGGTATATTTCTTACAATTGATGGACCAAACTGAAGCATTGCTACTGATCAAGGTCTATAGTTTGTGGTTTACACTCTGCTCTTACAGTTTTATAGGCTTTGACAAACATATAATGTCATGTATCCGTCATTGCAGTTTCTTGCAGAACAATTCCAATGCCCTAAAAATGTCCTATGTTCCACCTATTCATCCCTCCCCTTCTCCTCTGAACCTCTGATGACCACAATCTTTTTTTTTTTTTAGGAGGTCCCAGGATTAAACACAGGACCTCATACATGGGAAGCTGGCATTCAACCACTGAGCTATACCTGCTCCCCAGTGAGAGTTACTATTTTCATTTGTTTGTTTGTTTTTAGGAGGTACTGGGGATCAAACCTGGGACCTCGTGCATGGAAAGTAAGCACTCAGCCACCTGAGCTACATCTGCTCCTTGACCGTGATCTTTATATCAATGTTACAAGTTCTTCCGTTACCAAATGATAATACCTACAATAAAAATAAATCCACTTTGGTCTATGGTTATCCCTCATCCCAATGCTTGTTCATTACTCAATCTTGAGGAATTTGGGATGATTTCTGTTCTGACTGCTTTGTATTGAGAGGGGACTTAGAAATTATGGGGCAGATGGAAGGAACTGTTTTGCTTGCAGTTATATATTCTTCCTGTTTTGGGGGATGAGGCTTATCCATCATCATCATTTTGTTAGTTGGCTTGGGTAAGTCTAAAGAACTGGAGAGTAGGTTTTGGCCACAACTCTGCTGGGATTCAGGGCTCAACTGGCATAAGAACAGTCCAAAGATTTAAATCTCTGAGATATATATTTAATGAGTATAGTGTTAGTTATAGGCTCACATAAAAGTGGTAGAAGAATCACGAGTAGGGAATTTATAAATGAATCTGTCTCTGCTATATTGGAAAAATAAATTATCGTATATTCCCAAATAGGGCCCGCTGAAGGGGTGTTGCTTTCATGTGGCTGTGCACCTTGCCTATTGTGTCCAGATGTCCCTAGAGCCTCCAGGAGCACTTGTCTGAGGTTTTGTTTACTGTGGAAGTTTGTGAAATCTGCCCGAGACCTGTGTAAGTGTAACCTCCAGAATGACCTCCTGACTCACTTTGAAATCTCTTAGCCATAAAAACTTTTTTTTGTTGTTCTTGTTGATTTGATTTTATTGATTTTACCATTGCTTCTTAGGGGCCCTTTACTCATGTGCTTTTTTTTTTAACAACTAAATTTTATTGATACATATTAATAAAGCATAAATCCATCCAAAGTATACAATGAATGGTACTTGGTATAATCACATAGTTGTGCATTCATCACCCCAATCATTTTTAGAGCATTTTCATTTTTCCAGTAATAATAATAATCAAACTAAAAAACAAAAACCAAACAAACAAGACTCATCACCTCTCAATCTCTCTATGCTTCTCCTGTTGTACATAGTTGCTATTCTGTTTACTACTCTCTAGTTTATATGTATTTATGTTTTGTAAAAACAGTCTTATATATGCAATATCACCCATCTTCATATTTTACATGAGGTTACATGTTACACAGTCCCATGTGACATCTTTTAGCTTTCTAGTAATATAAATGTTCTGAGGCTTTCCCTTTCAACCACTGTCATACCCATATAATAGCTCTGCTAGTCACAAACAGCATGATATGTTCTCACCATTTCCATTCATTCCCAAAGATTTACAAACAACCTTTTAACCAATTCTGCACAGATTAACCATCAGCTTTCCGTTCTCTACCCTCATTCTATTTTCTGGTGACCTATATTCTAATTATTAATTCCATGAATTTACATAATATATTTAATTCATTAATAGTGTGATCGTACAGTATTTGTCCTTTTGTGTCTGGCTTGCTTCACTCAACATAATGTCCTCCAGGTTCATCCATGTTGTCATATGCTTCACGACTTCATTTCTTCTTACCACTGCGTAATATTCCATCCTGTGTATATACCACAATTTGTTTATCCATTCATCAGTTGATGGACACCTGGTTGTTTCCAACATTTGGCAATCATGAATAATGCTGCTATGAATATCAGTCTGTAGATATCTGTTTGTGTTACTGCTCTCAGTTCTTCTGGGTATATACCTAGCAATGGTATTGCTGATCCCATGGCAAGTCTATATTCAACTTCCTTAGGAACTGCCAAATGGTCCTCCATAGTGGCTGTACCATCTAAATTCCTACCAACAGTGAATAAGTATTCCTAGCTCTCTACATCCTCTCCAAAATTTACAGTTTTCTAGCTTTTTATTAGTGGCCAGTCTAATAGGTGTGAAATGATGACTCATAGTTTTGATTTGCATTTCCCTAATTGCTAGTGATGTTGAACATTTTTTCATGGGTAAAAACTCTTTTTTATTTAATGCGTCCTCCTTTTAGCCAAGGTCTATTTCCACATGCATCGCTGGTTGAGGCTGGTGATAATCTCTTGGTGCCAGGAAGGCTCATCCCTGGGAGGTTTTTTTGTTAATTTTTATTTTTTTATCAGACAGGTTGTAGGTTTACAGAAAAATCATGCATAAAATACAGAGCTCACACCTTATTATTAATACCTTGTGTTAATGTGGTACATTTGTTACAATTGATGAAAGAATATTTTTATAATTATACTACTAACTATAGTCTATGGTTTATATTAGTGTTCACTGAGTTGTACAATCCTATGTTTGTTTGTTTTTTAAATTTTTATTCTAGTAACATATATACAACCTAAAATTTCTCCTTTTAACTACATTCTATCAATTCAGTGCTGTCAATAATATTCACAATGTTGTGCAACCATCGCCAGCATCCATTACCAAAATTTTCCATCACTGCACATAGAAACTGTGCAATTTAAGTATTAACTCCCCATTTCCTAGCCCTGTCCCAGCCCCTGGTAATTTATATTCTAGACTCTGACTCTTTGAATTTTATTATTCTCATTATTTCCTATCAGTGAGATCATAAAATATTTGTCCTTTTGTGTTTCACTTATTTCACTCAACATGCTGTCTTCAAGGTTCATCCATGTTGTCACATGTATCAGAACTTCATTTCACTTTACAGATGATAATATTCCATTGTAAGAATTACCACATTTTGTTAATCCATTCATCAATTGATGGGCATATGGGTTGCTTCCATCTTTTGGCAATTGTGAGTAATATTTCTGTGAACATTGATGTGCCGATATAGTTGAGTCCCGGCTTTCAAATCTTTTTGGTAATTACCTAGAAGTAGGATTTCTGGGTCATATGGTAATTTTATACGTAACTTTTTTGAGGAACCGCCAAACTATTTTCCACAGCAGCTGCACTATTTTACATTCCCTACAACACTGAATGAGTGTTCCTATTTCTCTACATCAATTCCAAAGCTTCTAATTTCCCATTTTTTAAAAACAGTAGCTATACTCTTGGATGTGAAATGGTATCTTATTATGGTTTTGATTTGTATTTCCCTAATGGCTAATAATGTTGAACGTCTTTTCATATGCTTTTTGGCAATTTGTATATCTTCTTTGAAGAAATGTGTATTAAGTCTTTTGCCCGTTTTTTAATTGGGTTGTTTGTATTTTTATTGTTGAACTGTAGGATTTATTTATATATTCTGGATAGTAAACCCTTACTGGATATGTGGTTTCAAATATTTTCCCCCATTGTGTAGGTTTGTCATTTTACTTTCATGATAAAGTTCTTTGATGCACAAAAGTTTTTAATTTTGATGAGATCCCATTTATTTATTTTTCCCTTTTTTGCTTGTGCTTTGGGTGTAATATCTAAGAAGCCATTGCCTAACCCAAGGTCCTGAAGATGCTTCCCTATGTTTTCATCTAGGAATTTTAGAGTTCTGGTTATTATATTTAGTTCTTTAATCCATTTTGAGTTGATTTTGTATAAGGTGTAAAGTAGGGATCCACCTTAATTCTTTTGCATATGGACATCTATTTTACCCAGCACCATTTGTTGAGGGACTGTTTTTTCCAAATTTAGTGGACTTGGCACTCTTGTCAAAAATCAGTTGGTCATAAAGCTGAGGATTGATATCTGAACTCTCAGTTAGATTCCATTGGTCTATATGTCTGTCCTTGTGCCATTTCCATGGTGTTTTTTTAATTAGAGGAGTTGTAGGTTTACAGAAATATCATGCATAAAATACAAAGTTCCAATATACCAGCCTATTATTAACACCTTCCATTAGTGTGGTACATTTGTTACAGTTCATGAAAGAACATTTAAATAACTGTACTATTAACTATAAATGCTTGTTTACAACAGGATTAATGTTTGTGTTCTATAGTCCTATGCTTTTTTAAAACTTTTATTCTAGTAACATATATACAACCTAAAATTTCGCCCTTAAACCACATTCAGATATATAATTCAGTGGTGTTAATTACATCCACATTGATGTGTAACCATCACCTCTCTACATCACCAAAACTTTTCCATCACTCCAAACAGAAACTCTGCACTAATTAAGAATTAATTCCCCATTTGCTACCTCCACTCTGGCTCCTGGAAATCTGTATTCTAGTTCCTGACTTTTTAAATTTGTTTATTCTATTTCATATCAGTGAGATTATACAATATTTGTTCTTTCATGTCTGGCTTATTACACTCAACATGATGTCTTCAAAGTTAATCTATGTAGTTACACCTGAAAAATATTCCATTGTATGTATATACCATATTTTGTTAATCCATTCATCGGTTGACAGACATTTGGGTTACTTACATCCTTTGTCAATTGTGAATAACCTTGTTATAAACATTGGTGTCCAAATATCTGTTCAAGTCCCTGCTTTCACTTCTTTTGGTTATATACCTAGAATTGGGATTGCCGGATCATATGGTAATTCTATACTTAACTTTCTGAGGAACTGCCAAACTGTCTTCCACAGCAGCTGCATCATTTTACATTCCCAAATAAATAATGAGTGTTCCTATTTCTCTGCATCCTCTCTAGTACATCTAATTTTCCATTTTTTAAAATAGTGGTCATTCTAGTGAGTGTAAAATGGTATCTTATTGTGGTTTTTATTTGTATTTCCCTAAGAGCTACTAATGTTGAGCATCTTTTCATGTGCTTTTTTGACCAGTTGTATATCTTCTTTGGGGAAATGTCTTTCAAGTGTTTTGCCCATTTTTAAATGAATTGTCTTTTTGTTGTTTGGTTATAGGATTTCTTTATATATTCTGGATATTAATCCTTATCAGATATGTGGTTTCCAAAGATTTTCTCCCATTGAGTAGATTGTCTTTTTACTTCCATGATAAAGTCCTAAGATGAACAAAAGTTTTTAATTTTGATGAGGTTCCATTTATCTATTTTTGTTGTTGTTGCTTGGGCTTTGGGTGTAAAGTCTAAGAAACCATTGCCTAACATAAGGTCCTGAAGATGCTTCCCTACATTTTATTTTACGAGTTTTATAGTTCTTGTTCTTATATTTAGGTCTATGATCCATTTGGGGTTGATTTTTATATAAGGTATGAGGTAGGGGTCCACCTTCATTTTTTTGCTCATGGACATCCAGAGACTATTCTTTCCCCATTGACTAGACTTGGCAACCTTGTCAAAAATCAGTTGGCCATAAATCTGAGGGTTGATTTCTGAACTCTCAATTTGATTCCATTGGTCTATATGTCTGTCCATATGTCAGTACCTTGCTGTTCTGATAACTATGACTTTGAATTAGTTTTAAGATTGGGACATGTGAATCCTCCAATTCCGTTCTTCTTTTTCAAGGTGGCTATGGCTATTTTGGGCCCCTTACCTATCTATATCAATTTAATGATTGACTTTTCCATTTCTGCAAAGGACGGTGTTAGAATTTTGATGGGAATTGTGTTGTATCTGTAAATCATTTTGGGTAGAATTGACATCTTAACAATATTTAGTCTTCCAATCTATGAACATGGAATTCCCTTCCATTTGTGTAATTTGCTCTGTAAAAGAAACTTTACACCATTGGTTAAATTTATTCCTAAGTATTTGATTCTTTCAGTTGGCCTTGTAAATGGAATTTTTTCTTATCTTCTTCAAATTGTTCATTATTAGTGTATAGAAAAACTACCTATTTTTGCCTGTTGATATTGTACCCTATTGCTTTGCTGAATCTGTTAATTAGCTCTAAATTTATCTTTACTTTTTATTTTAGCATCTGTGAGAAGTAAGAAGTGAGAATTAAGTGCCAAAAAATACAATATAATAATATTGGCATTTATTATTATCCATATGATTACCTTTACTGGAAGTCTTTATTTCTTTATGCTGCTTTGATCCAGTATCTAGTGTCCTTTCCCTTCTGTCTGAGGAACTCCCTTTAGCATTGCTTCTGGGGCAGGTCTAGTGGTGATGAACTTCCTCAGCTTTTGTTTTTCTGGGAATCTCTTAATTTCTCCCTCATTTTTGTAAGAAACTCTTTCCAAATATAAAATTCTTGGTTGGCAGATATTTTCTTTCAGCACTTTAAATATTTTGTCCCACTGCCTTCTTGCCTCCATGGTTTCTGATGAGAAACTGGCATTTAGTCTTATTGAGATTCCCATAATGTACTTTAATATCTATAGCATCTGTAGTGATGTCACCTAGTTCATTCCTGATATTGATAGTTTGTGTCTTATCTTTTTGTCAATCAGTCTGGCTTGAGCTGTGTCAATTTTGTTGATCTCAAAGAACTAGCTTTGGGTTCATTGGTTTTCTTTATTGTTTTTCCATTTTTAAAATTTTACTGATTTCCACTTTGATCTTTATTATTTCCTTTTTTCTTTCTTTGGGTTTAATTTGCTTCTTTTTTCTAGTTTCTTAAGGTGGAAGCGGAGGTCATTGACTTAAGATCCTTCTTCTTTTCTAATATTGACATCTAGTGCCATAAATTTCCCCTTAAGTATACACTTTAGTAGCATCCCACAAATCCTGATATATTGTATTTTCATTTTCATTCAGTTTGAAATACTTTCTAACATCCCTTTTGATTTTTTCATTGATCCATGGATTACCTAGACATGTGTTATTGCATTTCCAAATATTTGGTAATCTTCCAGAGAGTTTTCTATTACTTATTTCTAATTTAACTCTATTGTGATCGGAGAACATGGTTTGTATGACTTGTGTGGTGATTTGGAGCAATATATCCCAGAAAAACCTGTTCTTAAACTTAATCTATTCCTGTAGGTGTGAGCATTTTGATGACTTCAGTTAAGGTGTGGCCCAATTCAATCAGGATGGGCCTGAATCTTTTTACTGGAGTCCTTTATAAGCAGAATGAAATTCAGACAGATAAAGAAAAAGCCATGGGAAGCAAGAGGCTGAAGAGAAGAGAGAGGCCAGGGAGGCCACCATATGCATTGTTATGTGGCAGAGGAGCTGAGGAACAAGGGTCACCAGCAACTGGTGCCAGCATGACATTCTTCAGGAAGAAAGCATTGCCTTGATGATGCCTTGATTTGGACTTCTCCTAGCTTCAAAACCATGTGCTAATAAACTCCCATTGTTTCAGCCAACCCATTGCATGGTATTTGGTTTAGCAATGAGGAACTAAAACAACTTGAATCCTTTAAAATCTATTGAGACTTATTTTATGGCCCTAAATATACTCTTGTCTTGATGCTTGTGCAGTTTATTGTTCCTCATAAACTCCAAGTCTCGTAGGGTGATGCAAAGGGCCCATAATGGAAGGCTGCACACAGTGGGTGTCAATACTAGAAAGGAACACTAAGCTTATGTATTCACTACTTTTATAGCAAGCAGAAGCAAGCCTGCTCTTTTTCCAAGAGGATTGTCAAAATACAGTCCTGAGAGTCCTACATTCCTGTTATACTCAGCAAGAATGTGCAGCAATGCTCATGACCCACAGCAGATTGCGCGTCCCAGCAAATTCACTGACATAATTTTCAAATCTTTTAGATTATTTTTTCTTTCTGTGTTTCCTTTTGGATAGTATCTATTACTATTCTTTTATGTTCACTAATCTTTTCTTCTGTAATATCTAATCTGTCCTTAATCTTATCCAGTGTATTCTTAATCTCACACATTGTAGTGTTCATCTCTATGTATTTTATTTGGGTCTTTTTTATAATTACATTCTTCTAAGTTTGTGAACATATGGAATAAAGTTATAATATCCTTGTCTACTCATTTTAACTTCTGAGTCAGTTCTGAGTCAGTTTCAATTGATTGTTTTCACTTTACTATGGGTTGTGTTTTCCTGCCTTTTTGTACATTAGGTGTGACCGTTTGAAGTTATTTTATGAATCCCCAAAAGAAAAAAATTATGTTTTTGAACTAATCCATTCCTGTGGGTGTGAGACCCTTTTGACTGGACTACATCAGCAAGGTGTGACTCATGTTGAGTCTCTGCCTTCTTGCTGGGCCTTATGTAAATGGAGACACAGAGAGAAAGGAAGTTGGCATATTGATCCTGCCATGTGAGAGAGAGAACTGCAGGAAAACAGAGAAGCCCCAAGAAGCTGAGAGAGGTCCCAGAATCTGGAACCAGCAGAGCACAGAGGCATGGAAAGAGGCCCCTGAGGGGCTGGGCCTACAGAGCTGCTCAAGGCTGCGGACATGAGCCCTGCCATATGGCTGATCGCCAAGTGGCAGGACACCAGGATCAACAGTAGCTGACTTTGGTGAGAAAGTATTTCTGATGGTGCCTTGATTTGGACATTTCATGGCCTTGGAACTGTAAGCTTTTACCCCAAATAATCTCCTTTATAAAAGCCAACACATTTCTGGTACT
This sequence comes from Cabassous unicinctus, assembly GCA_029593785.1. Classification (NCBI taxonomy): domain Eukaryota; kingdom Metazoa; phylum Chordata; class Mammalia; order Cingulata; family Chlamyphoridae; genus Cabassous; species Cabassous unicinctus. The sequence goes on from JAQZBX010054669.1 coordinate 11,229, forward strand.
TTGCATCAGCAACCCAGTGGCAAACTAAGACACTTGTTAATCTTTGATTGGATGCCAGATATTGTGGGTTTGTACGTTGTTGGTATTGCATCTTTTTGTATTCCTATAAATCTTCCTAGGCTTTGATCTGGGATCTGGTTAAGTTACTTGTACACAGTTTTTATCCTTTTGGATCTTGCTCGTATGATTTGTTAAAGCAGTGCTCAGTCTGGGACTAATTATTCCCTACTTGTGAGGCAAAACCTTCCCAAGCACTCTACTTAATGCAATGCTCTTTGAGTTATACCTTTTTTCCAGTCCTGCTAGCGGGAACAGGCACTTACCTGGCCCTGTGTGAGCACTGAACATTGTTCTCTCTAATGCTTTTGGATGGCTCTCTCTTCGGCCTTGGGTAGTTTCCTTACAAGCATGCTCTGATCACTACTCTGCTGAACACTTGAGTGGGACACTCTGAAGATCTCCAAGGTTCTCGTCTGTGCAGCCCTCTCTTATACTCTGCCCTATGAATACTAGTTACCTCGTTCTCCCTGAACTCTCAATTTTGTCTCTTGAATCCCGGGAGTCCTCCATATTCTGCCTCAGTGTCTGATGTTCTGTGTTTTGAAAACCATAATTTCATATAGTTTATCTTTTTTTTTTTTTTCCTTCTCTTTTAGGAGGCAGGGTAATTCCAGTTCCTGTTATTCTAACTTGACCAGAAGTGGAAGTCTCCTTAGTAAGTTTTTTACTTTTGCCGTTATTTCTTCAAATATTTTTTTCTGTCCTCTCCTCTTCAGGGACTCAAATTATAGAGTTATTAGTCTGCTTAGAGTTTCCCTACAGTTTATTGATCCTCTGTTCATTTTTCCTGTATCATTTTTCCATGTTGGATTGGTTCTATGGCTATGGCTTCAAGTTCACACATCTTTTCTTCTGCAGTATCTATCTGCAGTTAAACGCATTCTGTGTATTTTTTTACCTCGGATATTGTAGTTTTCATCTCTAGAAATTCAATTTGGGTTTTTATTATATTTTTTACTTAGCATGTTAAATCTTTCCTCTAGCTTATTGAATATATGGAATACAGTTATAATTACTCTTTTCATATTCATTTCTACTAATTCTATCATCTGTGTCATTTCTGGGTCAGTTTTGATTGATTGCTATTCTCCTTATTTTGGATCATATTTTCCTGCTTCTTTACACAACTGGTAATTTTTTATTAAATGCCAGAAATTACAAATTTTACTTTGCTAAGTGTTGCATATTTTTGTGTTCCTATAGATAGCCTTGAATTTTGTTCTGGGACAGTTAAGTTTTTGGAAACAGTTTGATCCATTCTGGCCTTGCTTTTGAGCACCTTCAGGAAGATCCAGTACAACATTTAGTCTAGGGCTAATTTTCTCCCATTTCTGAGGCTAAACTATTCTGAGTATTCTACATGATGCTCTCTGAATTATGATGTTTTCTACTAGAGTTGATGGGAACAGGAACTATTCCTGGCCCTTTATGAACTCTAGGAATTGTTCCTTGTAATTCTTTTGGGCATGCCTTTCTCTGGCCTCAAGTAGTTTTCTCCCATGTATTCATTGATGGTACTCAAGGGAATCCTCTGCAAATCTCCAGGGTTCTCTCTCTTTGCCACTCTCTTGTCTCCAGTAATTGGCTCTGCAAATTCTAGCTGTCTTGATCTCTCTGAATGCCTACTTCCATCCCCTCAACTCAAGGAGACCACCGGGCTAAGCCTGGATACCCCTTTACTGTTTTGCATCTTGGAAATTTTCTAGATAGCAAGTTGGAGCAATCGCTTTTTATTTCCTGTCTCTCAGGGATCACTGTCCTTACTTGCCTTGTTCCATACATTTCCCTTGTTTCATACATTTTCCCCCAGATTTTAGCTGTTTCACGCAGGACAGGAAGTCAGTACCCTTTAGTTTATCTTATCTGGAACCGGAAGTCCCCACAGTTAATTTTTGAAGACTAAGATTAACACTGTAGCATTTTTTTTTTGTAATTGTTTACTCAGTTCCTAATAGTTAAAATTTATTAATTAACTTATTCAGAAAGTGAAAATATAAATTTTTATAACAAGTTGACCGAGTAAATGAGCTCAGTCTAGGTGTATTTATTCATTCTGTATATATATCTGAGAGCCTACCATGTGTTGGGCACACTTTCAGTTGTTGAAAAAGACAAAATCCCTGCCCTCATGGAGATTACATCCTAGAATATTAAGAAAATGTTAATGTGACATATTTGCTAATTGTCAATGTCTTTTGCATAAAGCCTAAAACAATATATCTAAAGAATGTGAAAATTCTAAGGAGCAATATTTCCAAGCCTGGTTTCAGCTTGAAACATGCCAACAAATTATTAGTCCTGAACCACATTCCATCCTATTGCATCTATGGGCAACTTTTATTGGATTCAGACACAAGCTTCAGGATGGCAGGTGCCCCATCTACCAGGTGCCTTTCTGTCTCCAGTGCCTAACTGCAATGTCTGACATACAGTAGGTGTTTAATAGATATTTGATGGACTTTTTTTCCCCAGCCAACTAACTCCAAAGGTCCTCATTTCATTCCCTTCAGGGGCATAACAGAGAGAACAGGCAGCCAGTACCACTGGGATGAAAAGGCTTAAGTGCAGCACATAAGGGCAAGATGGAAATGTAACATGAAGCTGGCTGTTTGTCCTTCATTGTCAGTTCTCCTAAATTTATTGCTGGCAGGTGAGCTTCGACACTTCCTGTCTTTGGTTTAGTTCCTGACATTTTAATACGGTTGGCCCAAGTCCCTTGCCTTGGTTTCCCCAGGTGAAGGCAGGGAGGAGTGTAAGAAGAGCGGATTCTGTAGCTCTTAAACTTTAGTTGGTAGGGGTGTGTGCACGCTATATCTCAAGAATACGTGGCAATATATGGAAAACTTGAATATGAAAACTTGGATGTGTTGGGGTGGCCGGGATACTTCACCCAGAGACCGCGTCAGGGACGCAGGACCCTGGTCCGCGCACACCCACGGCAAGTTAGGCCAGGCGGTGAGCCAGCCGCGAGCGGGGTCCGTGGGAGGCTTAGGCTGCCGCCGGCTTGGCGCCCCTCTGCACATTCCCGACTGCATCAGCACGCGGCAGCAAGGAGGTACCCGGCAGAGCGAGAGCTGGGGCGCCCCTTCCCGTCCCGCAAGTGGCTCGGGACGCACGGCAGGGGCCGGCCGGGGAGGCCCGCCGGGCGGGGCAGAGCGAGCGAGCCGGGCGGGCGCGGCCCGGGCAGGGCGGCGGGCGCGGCTGCGGTGGGGGCGCGAGGTGGGGCGGCGCGGGCCGGGCGCGCCACGTGACAGGCGCGGGGCTATTAAGCCGCGCCGCAGCTGCTGGCAGCCCGAGCTGCTGCTTCGCCCGAGACCCAGCGCCCAGGCGTGCCGCCCGGAGAGGAGCCCGCGCGAAGGTCACCCCGCGCCCGCCTGCCCGCCGCCCGCCCGCCCGCTCGCGCGCCCGGCCCGCCCCGCCGCCTCTTCCGAGCTCTGCGCGCCCCGCCTGGGACACAGCCTCCTCGCCTGCCGCTCTTCGCCGCTGGGCTCCGTCTCCGTCCGTCGGTCCGTCCGAGCGTCTGAGCCCCGCGCGCGCGCCCGCCCGCAGCCCAGGCCACCCGAGCGCCATGAACCAGATAGAGCCCGGCGTGCAGTACAACTACGTCTACGATGACGACGAGTACATGATCCAGGAGGAGGAGTGGGACCGGGACCTGCTGCTCGACCCGGCCTGGGAGAAGCAGCAGAGGAAGGTCAGCAAGGGGCCCCGTGCCCGCCGCCCGCGGGCGTGGCCCGGGCGTCCGCGTGCCCCTCGCCCCCTCGCGGCGCCAGCCCCGTGGGCGTCGCCGACGGTCACTAGCCTTGAGGGCTCTTTGTGGAGGTGCTGCCCGTGCCTGGTGACCGCGGACGCCCCATTAGAACACGTTCAGGGGCAGGCACGACACTGGGTGCGAGTGTGCGTGCGTGGGAGGGTGCATAAGTAACGTACGCGTTACAAAAGGAAGGCCACTAAAGGAAAAGTGCGGTGGCAGTGGGGTTCTGTTTCTCATACCAACCTGCATTAGACCGGAATCTGAGACGACGCGGGTCTGCTTCTGACCCAGTGAGTCTGTGAGCTTACCGCAGACTTATATTCTCCCGGCCCCTTTGTGTTCATTTTCCCCTAGCCTACCATTCGCCAAATTAAAAAAAAAAAAAAGTCAAATTAACATCAGTATCCCTCTGATTTCACAGGGTTGTGCCATAGAGTAGTTGAAAATTAAGTGCTTGGGGCTCTGTGGAGAGAGATGCCGTATGCATACCAGCCGTTCACCAATAGAGTAATAATTATTTCACACTCTATTTATAGTTCATAGAGGTAAGTAGCAGCGGACGAGGAAGTCAGCCAGGTTCTAAAAACTCCCAGCCTATCCTGGTTGGCACTGTTTGGGGGCTTACTGGAACATTCCACTATTTCAAGGTTTTTTCTTGATCCCCTTGGCTAGAACAGGTGGGGAATGCTCCCAGGCCGGTAAATCCCGCCTCCTATTTGGGCGCAGAGCCTGGCTGGGTCAGGCACGCCGGAGACCCGCTAGCCCGATCTGGTGATGACAGTGTCTTGGCAAAAGCAAAATGGCTCTATGATATTCCCCTCCTCTTTTTCGGGGAGTGGGGTCAGGTGAATTTCCCTTCTAAGGACCTGATTTTAGGTGGGTAACCTGTGTTGACTAGACATGTATGTGAGAAGAACTCTGTGTACCTACCACTGTGGGTGATTGCGTGATAGTACATGATGAATAAATATTTGAGGGTGGAAAACACATTTGTCCCATATTTCTCTCCCAGCAAATAGTGTTAGCAGTAAGGAGAGAAGGCCCATACTTGTATAATTATCAAATAACCAAGAGCCATTTTCATATCAAGATTTCTCTTTTTTGCCTAACCTCTTTCTTAAAATTCCATTTATCACTATTATTTTAAAGCTCTAATTTAGCTACATTTCAATTTCTGCCTCCCAGTTTCCTAAGGCTTCCACCATCCTACCTTTCTTGGAAACGAGAATGGGAGTGATAAGTAGAAGTTAAGGGTATAAAGGCAAAACAAAATAGCAAACCTTCTAAATTTTTGAAATGATTTATTGTGAGGGAACCACATTGCCTGAGGAATATTAATGTGTCATCTCAACTAGTGGGTGTATCATCAATCAGCAAGAAGTTCATAAGATGTAGTTTTCTTTAAAAGTGATAAATTTTTTGCAGCTTTTTTTTTTACCTCTACAATTTGTATTACTACATTTTTCATGGATTTTTTAACTCCCAAGTTTTCGTTTTAAACGTTGCATTTTTTTCTTAGGAACTATAAAATAATGCCTATTGTTTTTAAAGTAATGTTCTAATCACAATGAGTTCTTAAAAATTATTTTTAAGAAGTACAGTAGATTAGTATGGTAACTCTAACGTGAGTTTTCAGTGGTCAGATTGGCATATGTCTTCAGTAATATTTAATTTTTTGTGTATTCACAATATTTTCTGATATTGTAATTTTTTAAGTTTGGGATTCCTGTGTGAATATATTATTATAATTATATTGCACTTTTGTCTATTATTACAAAACAGACATGCTCCATAATCTCAGTTTAAAGTAATGCTAAAATGTTTAAAGTGAGAATTCATTTTTTTTTCTTTAAAATAGGCTAGATATTGTAGGAAAAAAAAAAGTGAAAAACTACATTAAGACACAGACCTGAAAAGATCCAGAAGATACTTTATTTCTACTTTTGATATGAAACCTGTTCAAGTCAGTAAAATAATGTTGACCTGTGAGCTCAGTGCAGCCAGAGCAGTAGCCTCTATTTATGTCCTATGAGACAAACTGTTGGAACAGGCCAAGGATAAAATGCCATTGTTTCTATTTGGGCTACCTTCTCCACACTTGCCATTTCAGTGATATGCTGGGTATGAGATCTGTCAACAGATGCTGGTAACACATGATGACGTCTGTAGCGTTATAATGGTTGTGGTGCCTAATTATATCCACAGTTCAGAGAGCTTCATGGGCTGTGGTAATCCTGCTGCAGAAGGACTCAGAAAAAGAATAATGCTTTTTATATAAAAAAAAGAAGCAATCTAGAAAATGTCACATTAAAAATGAATACTTACAGGCATTTCACCTTATCTTTCAGGACTGTGTTTAGTTAACCAGGATAGGAGTAATTATATTTTCTGTAAATAAAATGGTATTTTACTTCATACAACTCATGGGTGGAAGAAAAAGTCCTGTAGTTTTATAGATATAATATTTAAAATACTAATGGCATGCTGAAAAGACTGAAATGATGAGGTTTGCTACTGCAGTTAGAGAGAATGCTTTAACCATATAGGACACAGGTAACCAGGCCCTCTTCAGTGCACTCTTGAACCTTTTGGAGCTTTGGGGTCCAGAACAAACTTCTCCTGGAACCAGGGAACACATTCAACTTCTCACTGCGCTGAAGCTAATCAGGTGGTGACTTGTCAGCGAGCGATGCTGAGTATGTGTGCTATCTCAGTAAGCACGACGCGTTGGCCTTAACTACCCTGGGGAGGCTAGAACAGGCCTTTTAAGGAAATAAAACAGGTGTTTCGATACAAAAAGGGTTCTTGCATCCTTAGTCTCAATATGGCTAGATGATTGAGAAAACTTTCTACTGGTTATAGAGAGTTCATCTCTACTGCATTGTGTTCTGATCGTTTTTAATAGTTCCTGAAGAAATTCAGATTACTCTCCACTATTCACAGTTTAGATGTACTGAGTCACCTTGGAGTATCGCCTGTCAGTTGTCTTGTCCAGGCTAAAATGTTGCCATATAAAAGGACACGTGTTCCGGAGCAGCTGCCCACCAGGGCCAGGATTAAATAGAGAGCCTGGCAATCGGAGAGTTGCCCCTCTCAGATCAGTTACTCAGCAGAGAGTAACTGGTGATGATGGCCTCAAGGTAAAGTCTCTTCTCCCCTGGATAATGAAAGATAAGATTGCATACATTTTTCCCAGGAAAAAGGGCACAGATTCCTTTGTTGCAACAAGGTGAACGATTAACCAGAGGCTTGTGAAATTTCTCAGATTCATGAGACCCGGGATTCCGGCTCTACACATTCTTTGTGACAGTTGAGTCACAATCTTTTTGAGGGAAGCGGGTGTGGCGCAATGGATAGAGCTCCCGTTTACCATATGGGAGGCCCCGGGTTTGCTTCCCAGGGCCTCCTTGTGAGGGCAGGCCGGCCCGCGTGGCAAGGTGGGTTGATGCAGCAAGACCTCGCAGCAAGGGGGAGATAAGCAGACACAGAAAAAACACACAGCAAATGGACACAGCAAACACAAGCAGCAAGGGGGGGATAAGTAAATAAATAA
>JAQZBX010054670.1:0-18591 GCA_029593785.1 Cabassous unicinctus
TGTATTTATTGCTGATAATTTAATTGCATAACATGGATTCTTTGTGTACAAGTTCATGAATGCTTGTTAAAAGAAGAAAGGGAAGAGCCATCAATAAAAACTGGAGAAAATAATATACAGAAATCAATTTGGATGTTCTATTGTATTAAATAAAACTTCTATACATTATGTGACTGAGAGAACTCTATTTATACATCTATATCTGTTGCCTAGAGTGATAAAACATATTCATGAAATCAATGAGAAATTGATATTTGTGTATTTATCATGGCAATTTCAGTGTTTCTTTGGGGGGAATTTTAAAGAAAGCAATCAGTTTTAAATATATATTACGAGTCAAGGAACATTCAAAATCTGAGCTAACATATTGGAAATTGCCCAGAATGTCTACATTTTCTTGAATATTTAACTTAGCATTACTAAAATATATCATGATCCTTTTTGTGCATAAATGGATTATTTTTTTCCCTTTATCTATAGTTATAGGTTTCATTGATTTTTAGTTGTGCTTTCCCTGCAAGATGTATTTTTCTTTTTTCTGTTGACTTTCACTTTTAGTATTCTTTTTTGACAGCCACTTAATTGTATTGATTTTTGTCTAGGTCAGTTATAATTTAGACAAGAATGTTTTAGTATAGTTTTTATAGAAAATATTGTCCTTATTTGTATACAAATAGCAATGCTCTGCAAAGTTTACAAATTGTTTCTAATTCGCTGAGTAGACTACTGATGTAATGGGCAAACCAGGAGTAAAAGAATTATTGCAAGCGTGTTATCTTAGAAGGGTTTCCCAGGAAACACAATCATAAGATGAAAATGTGGTTGCAGGAATTTTACTGAGTACTGTGCTCAGGATGAACACATATGGGGGAAATAAAGGAACAAGGATCGCAGAAGGAGTTGAACTGCGATGCAGCCAAAGCAAAAGCCTCAGCTGTCACCAAAGGTGCTCTCGAGCCCTGATGACCCTTCCAGCCTTGAGGCAAGGGGGATAGGCCTTTATTTTCTGTACACCAACTAGTCATTGGATGTCAGATGCCAGGGCCATGGCCTTGGGCAGTCAGTTAAAACTTTTACTGCTAGTGCTTCCAGCAGTTAAGGGAATGGGGGTGGGAGTTTGGATGAATGCTTCTGTCCTGAAGGAGGGGTCTGTAGCGTCCCTACACTTTATACATGTCTAAAAACCAGTTTCTTTCAGAACCTGTATTCAATTTTAGATGATAAATATTTCCTAATAATTAAATGTTTCGTATTTAGAACCTTTATTCGTTAGCAGTTTCTGAAAATTACCTTTGTTAAAACTTATCTTTAGAAAACTGAGAGTAAAAGGACTAATCCAGGTATCAAATTCTTAACTTTCATTTAACTCTCAAAAGTCACATTTAACATTAAGTGGCCCATAGAAGTATATTGGGAAACATAGCAGTAGCATTCCTTTCTTTTTCTGGCAGCCAAGAGCAGAGGTATGTAGCTCTGCTTATTACCAACGATAAAACGATGATTGGTTTTTAAGTAAATATAGGCAATATTCAATATAACATCATCATGTTTTACATTCTCACTTTGATATTAAAAATATCTCTCTTATTTTCAAAATTAGACTTGTCAGAAAAGAGGTTCCTTATGTACCTTCTCTTCATATAGAATTTATACTTAGGTTATAAGAACATACTATAAGGATGAATCATTTTAAGTGAAACTTCACTTATATTTAGGAATCATGTTTGATATGTAGCAAACCTGACACATCCATTCCAATATAAAAGACTGAAAGACTGTAATGATTAAACCATTAGATTGGCCATAGAAAAGTCTGAGATTTGCCCCTACATTTTTGTCAAATTCTATTCTCAATTTCTTTAATTATTGGCACTACTATTTATATTTTGCCTTGAAGTGCCATTTCTATTTTTATGCATATAATTCCACTACAAGCTAGGCTGTATATTCCTTTTGAATAAAATTGTATCTTCTTTGTAGGAGAATGCTTTTGTACATTTTGGTCACTCCTCATAGTTATTGTTTGGGGTGGTAAAGGTGACTTGGGTTTATTACTTCAAACCTCTCTACTCTCACGTTTCCACCTCAAAATTTATTTTTAAATGCGTTATACACTACTTCAAAGGCTTTCATAAGTATTAAAATGGATGGCATTCAAACCTTCGAACTGAGTTATCCAATCAGAAAACATCAAATATGCCTAAAATTAGAAATTATAAAAGTATATGGCACAGAATGTGAACCATAATGTAAACCATTGACCATGGTTAGTGGCAATGCTTCAATAGTTGTTCATCAATTGGAACAAATGTACCATACTCATATAAGATGTTATGAATAGGGGAAAATGTGAGAGGGGGAGGGTATGGGGTATATGGGAATCCCCTATATTTTCTATGTGACTATTCTATTAACTAAAACTTCTTTGAACAAAAACTGAACAAAACAAGACACTGGGGGAACATACAGAAGAAATTATCACTGTATATAAAAGGTACCAGATCTTATAGAATTTGAAAGACGCAATGCAAGAATATTCATTTTATATATATATATATATTTTTTTAATTTTAATTTTAATTAATTTATTTATTTTGGGGTTTGTTTTTAGGGAGATTTTGGAATGCAGAAGAGCCACAACTGTGGCAGGAGAGGATCACTGGTTCAGGGTGGTGGTGGTGGGAGGATGTATGGGGAGGTGTGCACCTGGGGCATGACTCTGTGGTATATGAATGTGTTCAAGTGGTCATAGGGTATTATATCGGTGGGTATAGACCCACACAATAAGAGAACGAATATTGAATTCTCTTCCTAGGGAGTCCTGCTACATTCTCTAATAGAGTGACAAGAATCCCTAGAGTACATGGACAGTGCTTAGAGAAGGAGGACAGACCAGAATGCCAAGCCTTTGATATTGATGGTTGTACTTATGAACCTTGTTCTTGTGAAATTGAAACTTACCCTAGTATTATATCTTGACTAAGATTTACCTCCTGAAAGCCTTTTTGTTGTTCTAATGTGGTCTCATTCTATGCCAAACTCAGCTTATAAACTCAGTACCTTCCCCCTGGTGTGGGACATGACTCCCATGGATGAGCCTCCCTGGCATGAAGGGATTATTATCAAGTGCCAACTAGTGATGCATTTAGAAAAAGATCTTAACCAAAAGGGGGAAATATTAAATACAAATGAGGTTTTTATGGCTAAGAGATTTCAAAGTGAGTCAGGTGGTCATTCCAGAAGTTATGCTTAAGCACATCTCAAGAGAATCTCACTGATTGCTGCAGTAAACAAGTGCCTCAAGTAGTGGGGCTCCTGAGGGCTCTAGAGACATCTGGACACCATAGGCAAAGCAGACAACCCCAGGAATTTGGCACCTTGTCAGTGGGACTTATCTTGGAATATATGGTAACTTATTCCCCCAATGTATCAGAGTTGAACTCATTTATAGTTTTCCTATACATGGTTCTTATGCCCTTTTTTATTTGAACTTATAATTAACACTATATCCATTAAATATGTGTCTCATAGACTTAAATCTTCTGGCTGTTAATATGCCATTTGAGCCCTGAATCTCAGCAGAGTTGCAGCCAACACTTACCCTCCAATTCATCGGTTTCACCCAGGACAAATAACAAAAGGAAGATGATGGACAGTGCCCATCCAAAAAACAGAAAGTATCTATAACTGCAAGCAAGATGGTTCCACCCATCTGCCCCATGGGATCTAAGCCCCCTCTCCATTGGAAGCAGAGTGGACATCACCATCCCAAAATCCTCAAGATTGAGGATTGAACAAACAAAATCCTCAAGATTGAGGAATGAACAAACATAAGGGTGGAATGCGACTAGGGACTAAAGTAGATTTTATTGTTCTAGTAATGAAAGAACTTGTCACCAGAGGTTCAGAGGGGAGGGAAAGGGAAGAATAGGCATGACATGGGGCATTTTGGGGACATTGGAATTGTTCTGCATGACACAGCAATGACAGATACAGACCATTATACATTTTGTCAGAACCTATAAAATTGTGTGGTGCAAAGTGTAAACCATAATGTAGACTATAGACCATGGCTAGTAGCAATGCTTCAATATGTGTTCATCAATTGTAACAAATGTACCACACTAATGAAAGAAGTTGTTAATGAGGAAAAGTGTGGGAGGGGGTGAGGTATATGGGAATCCCCTACATTTTCGATTTCACATTTACGTAACATAAAGCTCCTTTAAAAATAATAATAATAATAAATAAGTAATCAGAAAAAAAAGAAGCCAGAGTTAATTGGTCTACATGATGGCCAAAGTAAATATAATGAAATATTTTATCACTTATCACATTTAATAAGGAGTTGTAAAGTGGTGATGAAGATTTTTCCAGATTGTCAAAATTATCAATCTATCTTCATTGAAAATGCATCATATATCTGGTGGCAAACTCAAAAGTGCTTTCAAATTGACTTATTATAATGAATTACGACGTTAAGATGCCTTATCATCTATTTGTCTTACTTACCATCCACCATTTACGTGTCACTAAAATGAATTACTTTAACTGCAGACATCTACTTTCTTGTTCATGTAAGGCTACCTGTCTATTAGTTTGTCAAATGGTCTGTGATCAACAGCAACGAAGCAAGCAGGAAGTCTGATGCCTGTAGTAGGGCTAAGAGCCACAAGCTTTGGCAGCTCAGTTAGGGTTGCCAGGTGCCAAGAACACCTGAAAGTGCTAGTGTCAAATCTTCCCTCTTTTTGAGGCATGCCCATTGCAGCCTGGTTGCCAATTGCCTTAAGTCCACGGCAGTGTATAACACTGCTCCAAATCCTCATTTGGAAAGACATTTCAATTTTGCCCTTGCCATTCTCCACAGGGAGTGCTAGGTTTTGTTGTTGTTGTTGTTATTTTTAATTTCATATTGGCACTATAGAGTATCAAGTGCTGGGGAATATATATGCTTAACACCTGCCATTTAAAATTAATTATGAAACACCTCATTTAACATTATAAGCACATTCATCTGTTTCATGTGCTTGAAATTTTATTTTGAAATATGGGTGGTCCTCTGCTGGCTAGCTTAAATGGTTAGAATCTGGGCTGATGAGCCTGGAATTAACTCCCTATAGATTAAAACAAAGAAAGAAAGAAACAAACAAAAGCATAGCTTTTTTCTGTACTTTAATATTTTGCAGTTTGGTGACACTTTATGAAAACCAGGCATTATTCCTCAAACCTCAAAACAATCCCAGGAGGAAAGATTGAGGAACTTTCACTTCTCTCCTCATTTACAGATGAGGAAATTGACACGTAGTAGAATTAATTTACTTGACACAGCCAGGAATTTGCTAGGCCAGGTTCTCTGCTTTAAATCCATTCTGTTTCTTCTCCATTACACTACACAGTGAATTAAAAAACTAGTCTGAATTTCGCATTCATTTGTCCCAGAAGTGACCAACATTGGTTACTTTGCTTTTTTTCCTGGCCAGTTTGGATAGCAACTTAATAAGTTGTTGTACATCTCATATTGTGCCCTAGATAAGTACAGTTCTTTATACTTCCCATGATTTTGTTTACATCAGATCACGTTAAATACATTTAACCAAGTTTCTTCATCTTCTTTATCTATGACAGGTGTTCTTAACCTTTTTTGTTCCACAGACCCCTGTGCCAGTCAGGTGAAAACCACAGACCCCTTCTCAGAATGTAGCAGCAGATAGTTTTATGACACTCAGCATCGGCATATCTTTAAATTAAATTTTAGGATTATTCAAAATTATGTTTTATGAATTTCCCATAATTTCAATACCTGATAACCTAACACGGTTCAGCATCTGTTCAAATAGTCGTTGTTGCAGTTGGGCAGTTTGATGTAATTATGAATTCCAAAAATATAATTGGATCATGCTTGTAAACTGATATGTTAATCTGGGCATGATTAAGTTATGATTAGGGTGTTGACTGGGCCACGTCAGTAGGGTGTTGAGCCCCACCCCTTGGTGGGTGGGGGAAAAAAATATAAAAGGCATCACAAAGAACAGAGTTGCAGCCGTTTTTGAGAAGCAGTTTTGATGTTGGAGTTTTGATGTTGGAGAGAAGGCCCCAGGAGAAGAGAAGTGATCCGTTTGCCTGATAGTCTATAGCTGACCTTGTGGAGGAACCAAAGGAGCTAAGCCTGGAGAGAAACGCAGCCCCGGGAAGAGAGGAACCCAAGAAGCCTGAACCCTGGCAAATGTCGGCAGCTGTCTTGCTCCAACACAAGACAATGGACTTTGGTGAGAGAAGAAACTTAACACTTTATGGCCTGGTATCTGTGGACTTCTACCCCAAATAAATACCCTTTATAAAGACCAACCCATTTTTGGTATTTCACATTAGCACCCCTTTGGCTGACTAATACAGTCATTTTTGGCAAACATTTTTGAAATTTGAGTTTCACACTGTGTCATAAAACCATCTCCACCATCCTTACCAGCCTTTTTGCAGGCAGTTATCCACTGCACTCAGAACACACTACATCAAAATAAAAATCATTCTAAGCCCACACTATACTATGTATTATTTAATAAATATATCACACCTGTACCAACATGTCTCCACAAGAATAATGTTTTTTCGAATTTTCAATTCAAGCTCATGGACCCCCCTGAAATTTTTCCATGGACCCGTTGGGTGTCCATGGACCCCTGGTTGAGAACCTCTCATCTGTGGAAAGTAAACTTCTGATATTACTAAGGAATAATAGACCCATCAACATTACTGATGAATACAATTCAAAACTAGCCTTAATCTTCAAATCATGCAGCCTTTTAGAAGACAATTTTTAGCATCAAAAGAAAGAAACATATTTGTTAATGTATTCAGCTCTCATCTTGCCTATATTCTGTGGTTGGCTTCAAGTTACAAGTGCACTGAGTCTTCTTTGATTCTGTTGGAGAGATACACCTCAGGCTTTCTTTTCTGTGCTCTGTGAGGTGATAGCATCTTGTGGAACTGAAACATTTCAGAAGCTATCATGAGCAGATCATGTTGGTTTGACTACAGCTTGGATGCTACTGCTGAGAAGAGAAATGGTCTAACATAAAATATAACAGCATGCATGAATTTGGTAGAGAAAGAATACCATGGCTTTGTTGCCATTAATTTTATAGAAAGTTTTCTCTTTTTGTCAAAATAAGTACATTGTAAATCATTTTTTTTTCTGTTAGGAATTGTTAAAAGAGTTATGGATAACTAACGTTTATATTTTGAAAAGTTTTATTAAACTGTTGCATCCTCCATTTCCTTTAGAAGTAATCAATATAGAGGTTTTTAAAAGAGTTTGAATACTTAACAACAGACATTTTATAGAATCAGCTTTTCTTATTTGCAATTAAATGAAGGATGTTAGTTTTGATGAATAGTTCCTGTTCTGTTTTCAGAAATCTTTTTTGTTCACTAACATATAGAACTAAACATTTTTATATGGAGAGGAAGTGAGCATCCGATCCCATTGATGATTTAGAGCATACATAGCATTTTGTCTGAATAAAATATAAAATAAATTGGGTTAATGTGACAACTATCTGAGTAATTCAGGCAAAAATGTGATTAAATAATTCATCAAGGTTTTTTAGTTAAGCTAGAATGCTTTGCTGAAACTTTTCATTTCTCAAATTTTAATTTCATTATATTTAAAATAAGTAATTTACTTCAATAAATAAATATTGATTACCTCCTGTGTGCACTGATTTACTTTCCTTCTTGGTTCAGAACTTTTATAACTGAGAATTATAATTATTTACTTATTATTTTGGTCCTCTTTGCCTGTTTACTCATCATTCTGTCTTCTTCATCTTTATATGGTTCTGGTCTACAGTAGACATTCAAGAAGGATTTGTTGAAGCAAACTATCTTGTGGCTAAGTATTGCAAATGAGCTATTCCTAACAATTAAGGAATGTAAGTGTGGAATTGATTGTTGGTTGACATTTGACAAAATGATTTCCTGATATTTGGTATACCATGTGGAATAGTAGTTACAGTCTCTAGTGTAGGATTGCCTGGATTTAAATGCTAGCACCATTGCTTACTATGCACGTGGCCTTAGCTAATTTGCATAATATCTCAGTCTCAGTTTCCTCACCTACAAATGAAGTTTTCGCAAGTTTTAACCAAGTTAGCATATTAAAATACACTTTAAAGCATACCTAATTAGTGCTCAAATATTAATATTGCCTCTATTACTGTTGTCATTTAAGCTAGCTTTGCCAAATCTATCAAGAAGAACCAAGGCTATTGCAGCGGTTTGAAGTGATATACCCTAGAAAAACATGTTCTTTAATCTATTTCTGAGTGTGAACCCTTTGTAAGTAGGACCTTTGGATGGGGTTACTTCAGTTAAGGAGTGGCCCACCTGAATCAGGGTGGGTTTTAATCTTATTACTAGAGTCCTTTATAAGCAGAATGAAATTCGGACAGATTGAGAGAAAGCCACAGAGGGAGCAGCCAGAAGTTGAACCTCAGTGGAACCTGGAAGAGAAGGAAGAGATCCAGAGACACTGCTATGTCCTTTACCACGTGACAAGCTAAGGACCAAGGATCACCAGTAGCCAGCTCCAGAATGCCAGTCTTCCAGGAGAAGGCATCTCCTTGGTGATGCCTTGATTTGGACTTTTTCCTAACCTCTCAACTGTGAGTGAATAAATTCAGTGTTTAACCCAACCAATTTCATGCTACTTGCTTGATCAGCCAGGGAAATACTGTGTAGCAGGAAAGGGACTTGACTCTGGAGGATACAGTGAATGGCTCCCAGAATCTTCTTACCGCTTTCATCTTTTCCACATACTATGGTACCTGAATATTTCAAGGCCTTGGGTTTTTTGTTTGTTTTGTCTTGTTTTGTTTTTGCATATACATTTTAGATGAATTCATTTTCTCAAGAAGGCTCTCGCTACTCTGTAACCTTGGATGGGCTAAAAATTCATTCTGTAGGAGACACTATTTACTACTGTTAATTTATCAATTTATCAAGCAATTGGGATTATGAGACAGCTTTGTTTTAAGGAGAATGAAGATGCATAACTGTAGAATGTGGGGTGGGTGGTAGGTACTCAGCAGCCAGCAGAAAACACTGAACCCAGCAACCAAACAAGGAAGCCATGAGACCAGAAACAAGCACAACTTGAGGGAACTATGTGTAGACTTTCTCAGTACTTAGAAAGCTTTCTCTTATTTTGTAGTTATAAAACCCAATGGTTTGCTTGTTCTCCATTGTATAAAATATCTAAGACTCAGAAATTCAGAGAGTTACCCGTAGGAATCTAGCTCAGCTACTATCTCAAAACTCAGATTCATTTCAAAGCTATATTTTCTTCACAGATTTTTCCCAAAGCTCTCTTTGCTCAGTGGAAACACATTGAATTCTCATGTAGCTATTTAATAGTGCCCGTGGTGATCTCAGAAGAAAATGAATTAAAATTAAATTTAAATATTCTTTGTTGAACAAACAGGCTGTGAGAGAAACCATTAAAATAATGCACAAAACTTTTATTGATTAACTGTGATGTACCAGTTTTAAGATATGTTTTTGTCCTTAAGGAATTTAGATCTGGTTGGGAGACAAGCATGTGACTTAAATGATAAGTATATGCACAAAGCAGAAAGGATATTGATTATAAGTAAATTTATATACAATTCCACTTTTTCTTGAATTGGTGCTTGCAGCCAACCCAGCCTAAACAGGCCTCATGTGGTAAAATGTTATTATTTTTTTAATTGCTTAAGTATTATTGTTAGAATAACAGGTACTGTTCTTTTGTCTTAAGTACCAAGACCATCTTATTTCTTTGAAAATCATTATTCCTGTTTTTAACACAAGATCTTTACTATATGGTCTTTCTTAAATTAATATTTTGCTCTCAGTAAGAAAGAGTGACATAACCAAATTATGCAGTGTCACAATATATCTACTTTTGTAAGATTAAATATACTTTGCCTAGATTCTCTGTACCTAATTTGGTTCTAAAGGAGACAAACCGTTCTTAGTTAGATCTTCTCTATTCAGTGAACTTAGGAAAACCTTGATTGAAAAGCTCATGTGCCAATGCTTCTTTCCAATAATTTTACCATCCAGTCCATAAACCTTAATAGTCTGAAGTATCCGTCTGCTAGTTGAATGCACTTTCTACTACTGCTCTTGTCTGTTTTTCTGGTTGATCAGAGAAGATATTATTAAAAATTCAGTGGGTACATTAGTAATATGGTGCCTACTATTCCCCTCTTATATCTTGAAAACTATTGGGCTAATGTTTGCTTTCATCTTCTGTTGGTGCCTTGTACTCAAATTTATTTTGTAAGTTATTATCTAAAGTTTAAGATGATGTAGACCTGTTCTGGTGCCTTTCAGGCAGAACCTTACTTTTTAGGCATCATTCAACTATAGAAGATACAGATGCACTCAGAATTTATTTTGACCTTAGTCATTTATATTCTGCATTTATATTTTTCATGTCACTTCCATATACATTCTTATTTGCTACTTATAGCACCCTTATGCCCCTCTAATTTCATAAGTATGGGAGATAAAGCTTATAAATTTCAAGGGACACTTCCAAGCCTAATAAGTAATATAATCAGACCTCAAACCATAGTCCCAAATCTTTGTTCTCTCATTGTTTGATGGCTCCATGTCTAAGCCAATTAAATAGCTAAAAACGATTGCATTTCCTGAATGTTTCTTCATAGCACAAATATACATTTTTTCTTTAATTGCTTATTTTTCTTATGGGTACATGATCTTAAATTTCAAAAATTTAGGGGTGGTTTATGTTGTTCTAAGTTTCTTCGATGAGGAAACATTCCTTTTGGTTTGTTGTAGGAGATAAAACTGAAGTTTGATGTTCTCCCTAATCCATTGGAAATGTTGATGTTTCTTCAGTACTTTTAACTCTTCCTAGACAGTCTAAACTAGGTGATGAGAATCAGCATAAGTTTCTTCGCTCAGGTAAGCAGCAGGAATGGTATGAGGTAGTGTTTATTCGGATCCAGGCATATATTTGACCTACATAAAATTAAAGTCAGATAAAGTTGATTTTTAAAAATAAGAAACTGCTGTGAATGGAGGTTCAAATCAGGAAGATAAGGTGAGTTCAAAAAAGGTAGAAGAGAACCATTTTTTAAATTATTGCCTTCACTTCCAGAACCATGGACAGCTCCACCACAGAAAGGATGCTCTAGCACTCAGAGCAGAAAGGGAACATATATCCTGAAATTTATTCTGTGCTTTTTTTTTTTCTTTAATGTCTTCTGACTAGGATTTTATGAATACAATTTTTTTTTTTTTTTTTTTTTTGCTTTTTATACTTGCCATGCTTCTATAAGATCAGGAAATCATAATGATTTCCTCAAGAACATTCGTTCTGGGCCTTGTATGAGACCATCCCACCTTCTGGCTTTGCTCTCAACATGAGAACATGTCATTGGGTAGGTAGGGAAGGGAGCAAGTAGAATTTAATTCTCCTGTTTTTCTTTGTTAAACTTCTGGTGGCCTTTAAAAAAAAATGAAGCAAGGTCTCAGGATTGTAATCAATTTCTCCTGTATGAAATTTAAATTCAGTTTTGTTGAAGTGTTTCTTTTGGTTTAATTTAGTTTTTTTCTGTTGGCAACAATGTTTTTTGTTGTTGTTGTTGTTGTTGTTGTTCCTTTTACAATGATGAGCACAAGTAAATATTTTCATCACTGAATTTCTCCTTAACTATTTGGTTGTTCCCTAGTCAATCTCTTCTATACTGAATGTCCTAAGAGTCTGCTTTATTGAAACAGTATATCTTTCTCTAACCCTCTTTGAAATCCATCTGCTTCAACTTTACTCACCATATAGTGTTCTGTAATGTATCCCACTATCATTTTTCTTCCTTTACCAAAACTAAGCAGAAATAAGAGAATTTTAAATGCTAAATCTCCTCTTCTCAATCAGAAAAGCACAAGTAATATATTCCTTCCAGTGCACAGTAACAAACCAACCGTTTTATTTTCCTTCCTATCTCTCCCCCAAATCAACAGCTGCTGTAAACCACTGGCTTGTAGCTTTTAGATAGGAAGTAGAAAAACTACTTCCCAAGAGTACTCTTGTGTAACAACAACCTTTAGAAAATTGAGAAATTATGTGTTGGTCATACCCATAGACTTCAGCTGTTTTTGCTTATGCATATATATATATATACACACACACACACACATATATATGCTTATACATATATACATATACACCTTATTTTTCTCTAAACCTTTCTTTATTTATGGAAGGAAAATTGGGCTTCTACTGTAGGATAAAAGTTTGCCATGTTTTTGTCTCTTATCACAGTCAAGATAAATAATGCAGGACTTTTTGGAGATGATGACTTCTTGTTTTTCCATAGCACTTTTCAGATTCAAAGAGTTATTACAAATGGAACAATTATTCAATTTATACATTTATGTTTGAGTTTTTTTCATTGAATGTGCATTATATCTGATAATCCTTGACTTTGTTTAATATAAGGACTATAACTTAGTTGTTTCTGTCTTATATGGACCTGTGATGTGCTATTGACTATATTCTTCTAATTTATGGTTTTAAGGGTTTTAGCACAGATTTAATGTACATTGATGTACTATGAAATTTAAATTGCTAAGAAACCACAGTAACAGAAAAAAATATATTTTATTTAGTGAACAAGAAATAATCATTAGGCATGCTTCAGATGTACCATTTAAAGAGGAAAGAACTAATATTTTTTCAGAATCTACTTGATCTCCATTAATATAAAGGTTGACTGATATATAACAGTTAATTACATCCTTGAAAATTATGTATTATCGTTTAATTATTATTTCCAATTACTATCATTTTTATATAAGTTGTTGAAACTTTTTGGCTTCTTCTCAGAGAGGTTTAGCAGCATGCCTAAGGTCACTCACATTGTAAATGAAGGTGCCACAATAAAAACCTAGATCATTTGATACAAAATCTGAGGATTTTCTACTCCAATATGCTATCTTCTGACTGTGGAAGGGAATACAACTTGAAATTAAAATTTCTGTTTTCCAAGTTAACTGAATGTACCATTTTCTGAAAATGTGTCTCCAGATTTATACTCTATAACTTAAGAAACCTAAAGTGCATTCAAATGCATATTATGATATTTGACACTATTTTAAGCAGTCATTATTGCTTGGAGGGTATTAAAATCACAATGTTTGAAGAAAAGTATACAATAATTTTTTATTAAGTAATATCGATTGTTTAACCACAATTAAGTTGACAATGAAATGAGCCAGCATTTTTTAAAGAATGCCCTGAATACCTGCCCTTTACTTTTTGATCAATTTATACATGTTAAAATAATTTTACAAACTGTTGTTTGGTCTCTTTGCTAGTTATCACATTTGCTTTAGGATTCAGTAGAGACAGGGGATATAGAAAATTTCCCTGCACCATCTTGTTCTTTATTTCTTACTTCTTTGCCCTTTTTTCAAATCCATATTATAGTGAACAATCTTCTTCATTGTTCAATAGAATCTGTGAAGATCAGGTTGGAGTAAATATTTGACAATTTGTATCCCATTTAAAAATATGTCCGAAACATTAGTTTTTTCTATATCTGTGTAGTCTTCAACACATAGATTTCTTACATTACATCTCTCTTAATTTAATTTTTTTTTCAGTATTAAGTGAATAATAACTACATTATTACTTACTTTTACATAAATGCAACTTTGCATGGGTTGCTTAGTTTTAAAAGCAAATTTGTACTGATCACATAATAGCTCCATAGCCTCGTTTCCATACATTCTACTAAATAATGAAGATTCTTTCTCACTAAAATGTAGATTTCAAAAAACAGGGGGAAAATAAGTAATAAAGAACAGGATGATGAAGGGAAGCTGTCTGGCCTCTTTCCTACAGGATTATTAGTGCCTTCAAGGCTACCCATACATTGTGTGATAATCAGTGTACCTGGAATAATATACTACACAAAGGCTCTTAAATCACTTTAAATAATTGTTAAGAATTATGTTTCCATCACCAACATACATTTACATAACTCTTTACTTAGTGCTTTTACATAAATAACGTTTAAAGTAATGGATATGTTTAAAGTAGTGAAGGTAGTTTTAAATAAATCAGTTCCCCTCTCCTTTTTCCAGATGATCATCACCTCCTGGGCATATTCTCCAAGATCAATCTGCAGTTTATTCTGAATGTATCATCTTTAATAAGAACCACTTTCCTTTGTAGCTTAAGATGCAGAGATTAGTAATACTGAGAATTACTTCCATTTCAGTGCAAATAAGCTGAATAAATTTAACTGTTTTATTGTCTACCTGCTATATATTTATACTAAACCTTACTACAGATGCAAAAAATCAGTGTGTTTTGTTAAGTAATTGTATAAGCTGCCACTCTATTGAATCTCTCTACAACTCTCATTGTAACATCCATAGATGTTTCATCATGCCTGGTATAATTTTATATAATTTATGAATAAGAAATGACAACTTGTGTCTGATTTCCCCCATTTTATTCTTTTATTTTATCTTTTTGTTGTTGGTCACTTTAAAATTTAAAATTTTGCATTCCCTGCTAAGGGTGAGGACTCTAAATTGTGCCTGGTTCCTTTGAATTGTGGCACAGTGTTTCTCTTGATTTGTATAGGCAGTGCCCCAAAATGGAAGTGAGGTGGTGACCAGAGCCCATAAAGCTCTCACTCATAGATTTCTTTTGTGAGACATTTATCAATATGAGGAATTGGTTTCTGAAAATAAGGCTTTCCTTGTAGTTTATCGCCTATTTCAAAATAGATTTTCTTAACTAATTTATTACATTTTATCCAAAAGCTTCATATCTCTTTCCAATAAAAGTGTTTTAAAATTATGTGTCAACATGAGTGCAAACCACAGAGAGACAATCAAATTTATACTGGCTCCTTCACCAACTGTAGAAGACATTAATGCTCGCAAAATGTGTTACTCTGGTAAGATGGCATAAACCAAAGCTTCCTAATGTGATGAAACTTAACTGTACATAGGTGTGGCCTTGTGCCAGATGCTGGCTTAAGAAGAAGAAATTGAGTTTCGTTACTGTCACCACACAACTTTAGTGAACACACAGCAACATCAATACCTTTAGGAATCCCGCCAGGCAAAAGTCGGAGTTGGCAATAATACTTCAGCTAGAGTTACTTTTATTTCTTTGATGGAAGGCTTGATTCTTACCCCTTATCAGCCTTTATGGCACTCACCCCTCCAAATCATCCTCATCAGGCCCTTGATCAAAATCTCAGTTTTTCTCCTTTATTCTATGATAGCATAATAAGAAATTTGTGCACATCTCCATACTGGCAATGGAAGAAGAGTGATCCTCGAACATCTAATTCTGAACTTATATTAAGAATGAAATGGTATCATATTAAGGAAGCTTTCAAAACTCTTAAGACTAATGCAAATGTCAGTTAAAATAAGTACTAAAATAATAATCTTAGCTCTTCAGTTAGATACTAGTAATGAAGATGAGTCCTTAAATAAATAAAAATTTCTGAGATATTTAGGAAATAGTTTATGAGATATTTATATTGCCTACATTTTCATTATAATAAAATACTTCCTAAAACCACATTAAAGTAAGTATAGAGTGAGAAACGGATTCATTTATTTCTTTTTAAATTATAATATTCCTCAGGTTGACTAGAGTAGGCATAAAACAAAATTTCAATACTACATACGGTTATTTTTTTACTTTCAACTTTCCTAAAGCCCTTTTATTCATTTTGAAATCAGGAAAATAGAGACTTTAAAGAAACTTGAAAAAATACACATAAAATTAAATGTTTAAATTATTAAATATAATTTAGATATTATTTATTTTATTATTAGATATTATTTATTTTCACTATGAAATTTCAAGCATCGCATGATAATTTGATATAGAAAAGACTAATACTGTGAAAATGACTTTTAAATTAGATTTTATTTTACCCTTTGAAAAATACCTTCTTAGTGAATTTTCTTTCAAAATTTACAGTGATACAAGATTTCTTAAACTGCTAAAAAAAAAGTCTTCAACTATTTCCATGTAAATATGCAAAATAGTTTAAAATGAAATAAAGAATGAATTGGAAAATTAAAATATAGTCTAATTCATTTTTTAAGTTATTAATCATGTTTTTTGCAAGTTTTATTAAAAAGGACATGTTCAAAAGGTTAAGAAGGGTGATTGTGACACTGATGATATGAATTAGTCTTTTATTCTTATTTGCATTACGCTTTGCAGATTATGACCCTGTTTTCCACCTATTATTGTTCTTACAGTTAAAAGGATAATCAGATGATAACAAAACCTTGTATAATCATGGGTATCATCCAGAATTCACATGAAAAAACAAACCCAGCAAATGTCTTGAAATTCAGTTAAATTGAAGAGTATTTGCAAAGATATAAAATGCTAATATCCATGTAGGCTTTTGATATTTTTTCTCTTTAAAAATGCATTCAGATACCTGGAAATATGGGTTTTTAAATTTGGGATAAAAGTTTATTTTGAACATGTTGCAAGGATATTATAATCCAAGAAAATTGCACATTTCTATGTTTATGATCTCTAATATGGATTTTTGACGGGCAAATTGTGATAAATGTGCTTGATAAGGAAGAAAGCATCATTTCCAACTGATTCAAGTTTCTTCTTGCCAGTTTCACACACTGAATAATTAGAGTTACGGTTTTGCTTTGATTTTGATTTCAATAAAAGTAGCACATAAGCATCAAATAATAATACACACATAAAATAAAGATATAAAATGAAATTTAATAGTATCTTATCCTCAATCATAATCCACCTGCTATTTTGACTATTTTTTAATACCCATGTCTTGTTTCATCTATCTTCAACATTAGGTATGAAGGATAAAATTTAACTCATATTCACTAACTACTTCCCTTCCTCTTCCTTTTTCCAGTGTCTTTTTTTTGTTATTCTCTTGTTCCATTTATTCTTATATTGATAACCTTCTTAACCTTAAGTGATATATTTGAAGCTGTATTTCTTGAGCCATGGAATTTTGATAGTGTCTCTTGTCTCCCTGCTGTGCAGGCTGAGGAGTGGCTTCCTCCAGCCCACAGTTTGTACAGGACTGCTCAGCTCAAACCCTCAGGGGCTCAGGGGAGATCCAAGAGCCTTAGCAGAATCTGCAGGCCCTACACACAATATCCAGCCTCAGCTTTTCTTTAGAACTCAGTTCCTAAGCCTCTTCATCCCTTTCCTCTTTGGCCTCAGGCTTGCTGGAACTCAAACTCGGCAAAGCAGTTCCTGCTGCCCTGGCCTGTTGGATGCGCTGTCTGGAGAGCTTCTCCTACCAGTAGATGAACTGCTGCTCCATTGCTACCCTAGTGTTCTACTGAACTGAACGTTTCCTCCTGAGAGCACTTGCTTATCAACCCTTTATAAAATAACTATGCACTCTCGTTCCTCTGTTATTCTACTCTGCTTTACTTTTCACCACAGATTGACCATTTTCTGACTTTATACTATATATGTATTCATTTGACTGTTTTTCTACCCTAGTGTAAGCTTCGGGAGTTCAGGCATTTTGTCTGTGTTTGATGCTGAATCCAGTTATTGGAGCAGTGCCTGGCACAGAGCAGACACTTAGACATGGGTTAAATGAATGAAATTACATGGTTTATACAACGTGCTTGCTGTTAAATTAACTAAGCCTCCAAAACTTTGTCTATAGGTTGTTTTAAAAAAGTGAACACCAACAGTGTTTACAGTGTTATGAATATGTAGATATCATACATTGCAGAAACCTGTGGGTGTGATTGGGTGTCTGGAGAAGGATATAGCATTCTGGAGCCAAATCCAGGCTGCTCAAAGAAGAATGTTCCAAACATCAAGTTCAAATGGTGTCCCTTTTCTTATCATCTATCAGTTGCTCAAAACAATGCCATGCTTTAATTTTCTTTATATTTGCCTTATGGTTTTCTTTTACAGTTTTTCATTTCCCATGGAATTTCCAACTGTATTTCATTAATCTTGACAGATGAAATGCTTATAGTCTCCAACCATATCACAAAAATAAATTGGTTCCTAATTATATTATTTGCCAAATGCCCTAAAGTGGAGAAACTTCTTTAAGGCATGCTCTGAAGTTGCCATTGTGGGATTTCTTTCCATTGAATTCCAAAATTAATTCCTCTCCTTCTTGGATCCCACAGTTTCCTCTTCTTTGTATTCATTTTTTGTTTTTTGTTTTTAATTTTGTTTTAATTCTGCTAGGGTGCTCGTGATGAGGCACGCTTTGAGTCCAAATATATCTAATAATGTCTTTATTTTGCCCTGGGACATGGTGGATGATTTACTTAGAGTGAATTATGGATTGAAGTCCTTTTCCTTCAGGCATTTTATTATCATTAAGTATCCTCAATGCAAATGAGAAGCCAGGCTCTTGTCCATTTGGAGAACTATTTTTGCTTTTGTTTTTTTATGTTGCACTCTTAACTTTTTGTTTGCTTGTTTTTATCTTTGAAATTTCATGAGCATGTGCCTAAGTGCAGTTTTTTGTTGTTGTTGTTTGGTTTATT
>JAQZBX010054671.1:0-18595 GCA_029593785.1 Cabassous unicinctus
CTCATTAGCTTTGTTTGACGGCTTCCTTGTGTGGTTTTTGTTTTTTCTCTGTTTATTTGTTGTCTCTTGCTTTTCTTTCCTCTTTCCTACCCCCTTTCTTTTTTCCTTGATTTTTTTTAAATTAGGTGCTGCTACCTTGCCTCTTCTTTGCTATGCTGCTTCTTCAGTGATTTCCCATTCTCTGTCTATATTGATTTTGGTATCCCAAGCTATCTCTTATCCTTCCTTCATTTTTCTGCCTTCTGCTTTCTGTTGTGATTCTTAGACACCACGTTTTTTCATTAGCCCACAACTTAAGGGTGTCAAATTCTATTCTATCTATTTTGTTTTCTTCTTTTTCCTTTTTTTTTTCTAATTTTTATTTTTTTTATTGTGGGTAAAAATCAAATTTTTCATAATACATACAAATATTTGTAAAATGATATACAAATACATATGCATATATGTGCATTTGTTTACATAAATGTTATTTGTTAATATATATTTTTTTATTAATATTAACTTTTTCCTTTCAGCCCTTTCTTTACCCTTTCTCTCCCTTCTCATCATTCTAGCCTTCTAAATCATTATATATATATATTCCTCTATTTGGTTTCCCAGTCCATTATAGGTACTGCACTTTTTTCCCTATTACTCTACTCTGCCTCCATGAGTTAAACATTCATTTCACTATGTCTTATTTGGCCCCTCTTCTGACTTTTATCAATAATACTATTATCCTTCTTCCTTTCTCACATCTTTTGATTCCTCTGGCACTGACCTTTTGCCTTCAAGGTAACACAGAAAGAAGCAAGGAAATAAAATAAGAAAAAAAGTTTCAAAGAGAAAACAGCCCACACACAGAACCACCAGCTAAATAAAACTCTAGAGGAGAGAGAGAAGCTAATCAACTGAATAAACCCATCAAGATAAAATAATGATTAGAAGGCAACAAAAATTTACAAACCATACTGAGAAGCAGGAAGACATGGACCAGGCCAATGAACAAACTAAAAGCCAGGAAGAGATGCAGAACATCAAACAACAAATCAAAGCTTTCCAAACAAATATCATGAACCAACTTAATGAAGTGAAGGAAGAGATTAAGGATATAAAGAAGGCACTGGGAGAACATACTGAAGAAATTGTAAACATACGCAAAAAGATAACGGATATGATGATGCTCAATGGCACAATCCAAGAAATCAAAAAGACACTGGATAAAAGCTGATTTGAACAGACAGAAGATAGAATTAGTGATGTGGAAGACAATACATCTGAAATCAAACAGATAGTGGAACAGATAGAAAAAGAAATAGAAAAAATCTGGCAGGGACTCAGGGATTTAACTGACAACAAAAATTGCACAAACATACCCATTATGGTCATCCCAGAAGGAGAGGAGCAGGGAAAGGGAACAGAAGGAGTGTTGAAGGAAATAATGGCTGAAAGCTTCCCAACCCTATTGAGAGAGATGGATGTGTAGACCCAGGAAGCACAGTGTACCCCAAATAGTATAAATCCCAACAGGCCTACTCAAGGCATATACTTGTCAAAATGTTCAATGCTTAAGAAAAAGAGAGAATACTCAAGGCAGCAAGAGAAAAAAGAACGATACATACAAGGGAAACACAATAAGATTGAGTGCTGATTTCTCATCTGAAACCATTGAGGCAAGAAGACAGTGGTACGACATAGTCAAAGCACTAAAAGAAAAAAACTTCCAGCCACGAATTCACTATCCAGCAAAACTGGCACTCAAAAATGATGGGGAGTTCAAAATATTCACAGATAAACAGAAATTAAGAAAGTATGTCAATAAGAAACTGGCACTTTAAGAAATACTAAAGGAAGTTTTACAAGTTGAAAGGAAAAATCAAGGGAGAGAGAGCTGGAGGAGAGTTTAAAAATAACTAAAAAGACAAAAACAGAAACAAAACAACATATGACATACATTAACCCAAAGAAAATATGGCTGAAATAAGAAATTCATTGCGAGTAAAAACACTGAATGTTAAAGGATTAAATTCACGACTCAAGAGACACAGATTGGCAGAATGGATAAGGAAATATGATCCATCTATATGCTGTCTACAAGAAAACCCACCTTCGACCCAGGGATTCAAGGACACTGAAAGTGAATGGCTGGAAAACAATTTTACAACATAACAATAGCCAAAAAAGGGGAGGAGTAGCTATTCTAATATCAGACAAAATAGACTTTAAATGCAAAACTATAGTAAAGGACAAAGATGGACACTATATATTAGTAAAAGGTGTAATCCCTCAAGAAGAGAGAACAATCATAAACATTTATGCACCTAATCGGGGTGCCTCAAAATACATGAGACAAACTCTGGAAAAACAAAGTGGAGAAAGAAATGCCTCTAAAATTATAGCGGGGGACTTTAATACACAATTATCAACATTAGAACATCAAATAATGTTAGAGAAATCAATAAAGAAACAAAGAGAATCAATAAAGAAACAAAGACTCCCAACAATACATAAGAGGACCTGGACTTAATAGATATATACAGAACAATACACACAAATACAACAGGATTTACACTCTTCTCGAGTGCACATGGATCGTACTCCAAGATAGACCACATGCTAGGCCACAGAACAACTATCAATGAATTCAGAATGATTGAGATTATACAAAGTAATTTCTCTGATCACAAGGGAATGAAATTGGAAATCACTAAGGGCCAGAGAAACAGGTTAAGCACAAGGATATGGAAGTTAAACAACAAACTCTTAGACAAACAGTGGGTCAAGAAGGAAATCTCAAAAGAAATCAGCAACTACATTGAAACTAATGAAAATGAAAACACAACATGTCAAAACCTATGGGATGCACCCAAAGCTGTCCTGAGAGGGAAGTTCATAGCCATAAATACATATATTATAAAATCAGAAAGAGCTAAAATTGAAGACCTAACTGCACACTTGGAGGAATTGGAAAAACAACAACAAACTAAACCTAAAGAAAGTACAAAGTAGGAAATAACAAAGATTAGAGCAGATCTAAATGAAATAGAGAATAAGAAAGCTCTAGAAAAAATAAACAAACTGAAACCTGGTTCTCTGACAATATCAATAAAATTGACCAACCCTAAGCCAAACCAACAAAGAAAAAGAGAAAACAGATGCAAATACACAAAATGAGGAATGAGCAAGGGGATATCACTACTGACCCACAAAAATAAAGAGTATCATAAGAGGATACTTTGAAACATAATATGCTAACAACAATGAAAATTTAGAGGAAATGGAAAAAGTTTCTGGAAGTGCAGAAACAGCCTACATTGATGAAAGAAGAAATTGATGAACTCAACATTCCAATTACAAGTAAAGAGATAGTCTCAGTCTTCGAAAACCTCCTAACTAAGAAGTGCTCAGGACCAGATGGCTACACAGCTGAATTCTACCAAACATTCCAGGAAGAGCTAACACCAATTCTGCTTAAGCTCTTCCAAAAAAAATAGAAGTAGAAGAAATATTGCCTAACTCATTCAGTGATGCCAACATTACCCTAATACCAAAACCAAACAAAGATACGAAAAGAAAGGAAAATTACAGACCAATTTCTCTAATGAACGTAGATGCTAAAATCCTCAACAAAATACTTGCAAATTACATTCAACAACATATCAAAAGGATTATACACCATGACCAAGTGGGTTTCATCCCAGGTATGCAAGGATGGTTCAATATAAGAAAATCAATCAATGTAATACACCACATAAACAAACTGAAAGAAAAAGTATCACATGATCATCCCTATAGACGCAGAAAAAGAATTTGACAAAATACAGCACTCTTTCCTGATAAAAACACTGTAAAAGATAGGAATAGAAGGAAACTTTCTGAATATGATAAAGGGTATTTATGAAAAACCCAAAGCTAACATCATCTTTAATGGTGAAATCCTAAAATCCTTCCCTCTGAGATTGGGAGCAAGACAAGGATGACCACTATCACCACTCCTATTTAACATTGTCATAGAAGTACTTGCTCGAGCACTGAGGCAAGAAAAGGATGGAAAAGGCATCCAGATTGGAAAAGAAGATTTAAAAATTTCATTATTTGCAGGTGACATGATCCTATACATAGAAAGCCCAGAGAAATCTACAACAAAGCTTGTAGACCTTTTAAAGGAGTTCAGTAATGGTGCGGGCTATAAGATCAATGCTAAAAAATCAGTAGCATTTCTGTACAACAATAACAAGCAATCTGAGGAGGAAATTAAAAAAAAGAATACCATTTACAATAGTAACTAAAAGAATCAAATACCTAGGAATAAACTTAACTAAAGATGTAAAGGACTTATATACAGAAAAGTACGCAACACTGTCGAAGGAAATCAAAGAAGACTTAGATAAATGGAAAAATATTCCTTGTTCTTGAATAGGAAGACTAAACATCATCAAGATGTCTATCCTACCCAAACTAATTTACAGATTTAATGCAATCCAAATAAAAATCAACACCATATTTTTTAAGGAACTGGAAAAACAAACCACAAAATATATTTGGAAAGGTAAGAGGCCCTGAATTGCAAAAGACATATTGAAAAAAAAAATGAAGTTGGAGGTATTACATTACCTGACTTTAAAAAATACTACAAAGCTACAGTGACCAAAACTGCATGGTATTGGCACAAAGATAGACCTATTGACCAATGGAACCGAATTGAGAGTTCTAATATAGATCCTCGCATATACAGTCATCTGATATTTGAAAAGGCCACCAAGCCAACTCAGTTGGGAGAGAATGGCCTCTTTAACAAGTGGTGCTTGGAGTACTGGATATCCATATCCAAAAAATGAGAGAAGAATACCATGTCACACATTATACAAAAATCAACTAAAGATGGATCAAAGATCTAAATATAAGAGCCAAAACCACAAAGACCTTGGACGATAATGTAGGGAAGCATCTACAGGACATTGTAATACAAAATAGTTTCATGAACTACACAGCCAAAGCTCGAGAAGAAAGGGAAAAAATAGATAAATGGGATCTCCTGAAAATTAAATCTTCTGCACCTCAAAGGACCTTACTAAGAAAATAAAAAGGCAACCTACCCAATGGGAGAAAGTATTTAGCAACCATATATCTGATAAGAACCTAATATCATGCATATGTAAAGAAATCCTACACCTTGAAAAGAAAAAGAAAAACAACCCATTTAAAAAATGGGCAAGTGACCTGAAAAGACACTTCTCCAAGAAGGAAATACAAATGGCTAAAAAGCATATGAAAAAATGGTCGACATTGTTAGCTATTAGGGAAATGCAAATCAAACCTACAATGAGATACCATCTTACACCCATCAGAATGGCAGCTATTAAAAAAAACAGCAGACTCTAAGTGTTGGAGAGGATGTGGGGGAATAGGAACCCTCATCCACTGCTGGTGGGATTGTGGAATGGTCCAGCCACTGTGGAGGACAGCTTGGCAGTTCCTCAGAAATCTAACAATAGATCTTCTGTATGATCCAGCGATTCCACTGCTGGGTATATACCCAGAAGAATTGAAAGCAAAGACACGAACAGATATATGCACACCGATGTTCATAGCGGCATTGTTCACCATTGCCAAAAGTTGGAATCAGCCCCAGTGCCCATCAACAGATGAATGGATAAGCAAAATGTGTTACATACATGCAATGGAATATTACTCAGCTGTAAGAAGGAGTAAAGTGCTAACACATGGAATAACATGGATGAATCTTGAAGACCTTATGTTGAGTGAAGCAAGCCAGGCATTGAAAGATGAACAGAATATGACCCCACTGATTTGAATTGAGGAAAGTCAGCAGTCTCTGAGAACCATTGTCTAAAAGATAGGTTAACAAGGGAGAGAAAGAGAAGAGTATGTTGTGAGCCATCACCCACATGGACATAATCTATGGTAAAGTGATTGAGTATAGTTGCATATTGAAGGTTAGGATAGATGGGTAGTGATATTACTGGGTTTGGTGGTGCAGGGTTGGCAGGTGGGTAGATTGGGAAGGGCAG
The DNA here is from genome assembly GCA_029593785.1 of Cabassous unicinctus. Classification (NCBI taxonomy): domain Eukaryota; kingdom Metazoa; phylum Chordata; class Mammalia; order Cingulata; family Chlamyphoridae; genus Cabassous; species Cabassous unicinctus. The sequence goes on from JAQZBX010054671.1 coordinate 6,012, forward strand.
GTTAGAATACCCAGGGCATGTAACTATGTATCTTGTCATTCCATTATTCAAGACAGGGGAGTGTCATATGCCCCATGGGGATGGAGAGGAAGGAACAGAAGCAATCAAATGGGGTATTTAGTGGTCATGGGAAATGTTTTTCATTACCTTACAGTAATGGACACAGGACATGGTAAATATAAGCAAAAATTATTAAACTGTACCATCTAAATTGTAAACTATACTGTAAACCATTGACAATGTTTAGTTTTTATATTTCACTATCTGTATAACAGTTATAACAATGCTAACATCCGTAAAATAAAATAAAAAAGGTTTTAATATGGGGTGGGGAAATGGGAGGGAGGTTGGGTATGTTGGAGTCTCTAGTATTCCATGTGTGACTTTGCTGTGACCTAAAACTTCTTTGAAAATGAAATGAAAATTTGGGAGACACTGGGGAATGAGCGCGGGAAGGGGTCACGGTACACTGGACTTCCGATAATGCAGAGATAAAAGGAAAAATAATTTTATAACAGGAATTTTTTTTGTTTTTTCCCATTTTTTTTTGAATTTCCCAATCCACTAATCATATTTTATTTTTAGTTTTTTTTTCTTTCTGAGTTTCCTTGTATTTTATCTCTTGCATTTAAGCTTATCATTATTATTTCATTTTCCTATTAATTGTATTTGGTTATTATATGGGCTTCATTTTCAAGGAAGGTTTAGATCACAGAAGGGTGACAATGGGGCCTGCAGAGGAACATTGGTGGGGGTTGTCTGGGATGGGGTATTCATGGGAGAATGTTCATCTGAATATACATGAAAGATATATAAAATTGTTCAAATGATCAAAGGATGGTGCATGGTCACGGTGGGTAGGCAATCACTCAATAAATGAGGGAATACTGAATTCCCAGCCTGGAGAGCTCTGCCACACTCTCCAAGAGAGCAGCAAGAGTCCCCTGAGTGCAGGGGCAGTGTCTGGCAAAAGAGGATGGCCCACTGATGGGTTCTTGTTATTGATGATGACCCTTATGAGTCTTTGCTCTTGTAATTGAAACTTAGCCTACTGTTCTGGGGTGCCTAAGGGTTGCCACCTGAGAACCTCCTTGTTGCTCAAATGTGGCCTCTCTCTAAGCCAAACCCAGCATACCCCCCAGCGTGGGACATGACTCCCGGGGATGAGCCTCCCTGTCAATGAGGGATTAATACCAAGTGCCAACTGGCAACACGACTGGAAAAAGACCTTGAATAAAAGGGGGAAAAGTTAAAGAGAAATGAGTTCATGTTGCTAAGAGACTTCAAAGAGAGTCGGGAGGTCATCCCAGAGGTAATGCTTACGCACACCGCAGTAGGGTCTCATAGAACACCAAAATGGATATCACTCCACCCAGGGGGGCTCCTGAGGGTTCTGGAGACACCCAGGTCCTATATAAGGGGGGTTACCTCCAGAGATTGACACCTTATCAGTGGCCTCTACTTTGGAATCCATGCTCCTGAGAGTGACAGAATGGTACTCAAATAAGTCCTCCCTGCACATGGTCCATCAGTCCCTTCTATTCAAACCTATATGTGATGTTAGAGTTTTTAGGTGGACTTCCAGAGACTGGAGCCCCTGGCCTACCTATGTGCCAGCTGTGCCTGGAATCTCGGTGGAGCTGCAACTCCTACTCTGCAGCTCAATGGACTTACCCAAGTCACCTGGTGTGGAGATGATGATGGACAATGGCCATCCCAGGGATGGAGAGGGCCTGCAGCTGCAGGCAGGATAATTCCATCCACCGTATCCATGGGAATAAGCACACTTTCACTTGGAGGTGGAGTGGACATCACCATCCCAGTCCCCTCAGGACTGGGTGAAGAGCTATGGACTAGAGTAGACTTAATGGTATTCTGTTGTAGATATATTGTGATTCAAGCAATGGAAGAAATTATAACAGTGAGGTGGAGCCAGTGACCACTAGATGCTTTTGGGACAGGGAGGGGAAGGACAGTTGTAATATTGGGGTTTTTTCAGGACTTGGGGGTTGTCCTGAGTAACGTTGTGGCGACAGATATAGGCCATTTTACATCAGCATATACCATGCAGAACTGTGTGGGAGAAAGTGTGGTCTATGATGTAAACTGTGGTCTATACTTAGAGACAAAGCCCCAGGATGTGTACGTCCATTGCAGGTGATGTGCCACACTAATGAAAGATGTTTATGTGTGATGTTGTGGGAGGTGTGGGAGGTGGGGAACATGGGAATCCCAGTAATTTCTGTGTAACATTTAGGTTATCTAAGCACCTTTTAAAAGATACATATATATATATATATAAAATAACATTTATGTAAGCAAATGCACATATATGCATATATATCTTTATGTCATTTTACAAATATTGGTTTGTATTGTGAAAAATTTGTGTATACAGGGTTTCTCAGCAGAGTCCTGTGGTGGAATCAGTGCCATGGAGGGCCTGTAGTGCTCTGTGGAGCTTGTCTTTTGGACAATCCCAGGGATGCTTTGAGAGGTGGTTTGAAGCACAATGATACTTGTCCATACCTCCCATTCCACAGCCTTCCATGGGACTCAGCGGCATTTCAATCTTTCTTCAGCATTTTGGTGGGTCTCCTATTGTTCATGCTTGAGCAGTATGTTAGAAGCTGACTTTATATAAAATGAGAAACACAGCTTGCAGACACACTAGCTACACTGATTGCCAGCAAATGCCAACTTCTTGATAAGATGAGTGCTGTTAACAAGAGGTACATAGAGACTAAGTCATCTTTAGGGTGTGCTAGGCTAGAGAAAATGTCTTTAAAAATGCCCAGCCTTATTGACACCTACAGAAAGACTAAGGGAATGACAGCAATGTTGATGGAGGAATTAACTTCGGTGGTCCTAGAACTAAAGGTAGAGAGACCCAGATGTTCCAAACCAGATGATGAGATGAAGAAGATGCTAAAAGCACTGGAGTCCCAGTAAGAGGTCATGAGATCCACCACAGCACCAGGCACTTTTCCAAATTCAGTGTGTTTGGAAACCCTTCCACTCCCTGAGGGTCCCTCTTTCAGGAGTGGCCCTAGGTCTTAAGGCAACACTGAACTTCTACTCCATTCAAGATTGCTTCCTGAACCAACAGGCTGCAATACACTGTCCAATTCCCTCTGAGAGTTTTTGAAGCCAGGGGATCAAGGGAACCCCCTCCATGGGCATCAGTTTCTCCATCTTCACCTCCTGAGCACACAAGTGATTTCCTCCATGGTCCATTGCAACTTCAATTACAAAGAGTTTGGACTTGAGGTACACACCAGAAATGTGGGCCTTTCTCTTTACAGAAACTCAACATGAAAGAAGCCAATACTAGTGATGAGATTGTTAATATACTTAAGAGACTACTTAAGGGACTTTTGTATAGGTTTATATATTTTTTAATTATTTCTTTATTGATCTGTTCTCATATTTATACTTTAAATTTTTATGTTGATCTTATAAATATAAACTTTCTTTTATTCTTATCTACATAATATCCATTTCATATATAATTATAATTTGAAAATATATGCAGTTCAGTATGAGACTTTTAAAAGACAAAAGCAATATTAACTTGCAAGAGAATGTAAATTATAAGTAAATGTAGATTTTACCTAAATATGTTATAGGTGAAAAGTGAAAATTAAAGAAGTTTTCTCTCTTGGGAGGAAGGTAAACAGTATATTTACAAAGAACTTCATATAATTCAATGGTATAATAAAAAATTAGAAAGGATAAAAATTTAAAAGTGACATAGTCACATGGAGATGATTTCATTCCCATTCAAGAGTGCTGCAGTATGAGTTCTCTAAGCAGGAAGAAATCCCTCTTGGAAAATATCACAAAATCTGCACTCCTAATCCCTTACCCCTCTCTCCCTCCTGCTTTCCATTTAAATGACACACCTCAAAGGAAAGCTGAGGGAGCAGCAAGAAACTCCTCTCCCAGGGAAACAGCTGACATCTCTAAGATAATAACTCTAATCATGTGTAATGATGCTATGGGAGACAGTGAGCAAAAACTGGAGATTTCTAATGAATACCAAGGAAAGCAGCAAGTGACACTCAGCTTTTGAGGCATCCACATGACATAAAGTAACCAATAAAGCACCATGACTTCTCACCAAATTAGAGAAAGGAAACTGTGCTTGGTTGTGGGGATAGATCAGTGATGATAAGAAAGAAAGTCCTTGTCACTGTGGAGATGATAATCTAGGAGAGAAAGGAATATTTGAAAAGAAATGAAAGAGAATACATGGCATGTCAGGAGATGTTAAAAATAATGGAGAAGAATAAGCAGGGAAGGGTGGGAGTGCAGATTTGGGGGGAAAATGGGGGGGGAACTCATAGAAGTACACATCAGGCAAGCTCTTCCTGAGGAAAAGGTATCTGAGCAGTGAGGGTACCTGGCACATACATTGAAAGATGAGGGTTCAGAGCAGGTGATAGTAATAAGTAAGGGTGATGAGCATGAGGGTTGTGAGGACAAGCCAGGGTCCAGAGTGGCTGGAACACAGTGAGTCACATGCTGGGTGAGGGGGCTAAAGGCTGATGTGGGACATATGACAGAGGACACTCATTATGGTAGAGAGAAGAATTTTATTTCAAAATGACAGTGACTGCAATGTAGAGAAAAAGGTACATCAGAGCAACCAGGTTTTTACTCTGACAGTGACTTTATGCTGAGCATGGTGAAGGCCAGACCCAGGTGGGTGCTGTGGAGATGGAGATGAGTGACAAGGTCAGACCCAGGACCTGAGTCTTCATGATGATAGGTGCAAGCCAAATCTGGAGATAGCTGTTATCAATGAGAGTTTGACCTGAGCAGCTGCATGAGGGATGGCATCCTCCATGAAACAGGGCTGGCTTGCAAAGGAATGTATTCGTTTGGAAATTGGATGAGATTATTTGTGAGGAGGGAGATTTCATAGTCCCCTTAGTCATCATATTGTAAACAACAAGTGCTGAGAATGATAGAAGCAAATTGGACACAGAGAAGTGATCACAAATGCAGTTATAAATTCATGGATCATCGCTGAAAGCTGTGAGTTTAACAGAGAAGATTTCCAAGGAATAGAAAGTTTCCCATGTTTAAAATCATGGGTATGCTTATGGCCATATTCCCACTTAGCATTTCCCATCATCAATGACATCATAAGCTGCCTCACCAATGTAACACCGCAGCCTGTTATCCCATGTAATGGCTTGGGTTTTGCAGAATCCCTCCCAGTCACTTTCCCTACCATGATGATAACAGCTGATGTAGTCTTGAAGCCCTGAAGAGAGTTAAGAAATTGGCCTGAACCATCCCACATATTCATGGTATAGGAAGGAAGGGCTTTTCTTGCCCTTGGCTAATAAAAAGTCATGTCAACCAAGGTATTACCTGGAATACTATCTCTTCCTGGGATTTGACTTTGATATCTTAAGATCTGACCCCAGGACCCATGTGCTCCTCACTATTTATTTTACCCAATGATGTATTTGAAAATAATAAAGGGTAAAAATTTATAAATCATTAATTCACATGGAGATGATTTTATTGCCAGGAAATGTGCTGCAATATGAGTTTTCAAAGTAGAAAGAAATCCCTCTTGGACAATATCAGTAAATCTCTACCACTGCTACTCTCATCGCTCTCTCACTCCTGCTTTCATTTCAACTAACACACTTCAAAGGAAAGCTGAGGGAATTGCAAGGAACTTCTCTCTCAATCAAGCAGCTGGCATGACTAAAATAAATAATTTTAGTCATATATAATGTTCTTGTGGTAGACAGTGAGTACAAAGTTGAGTTTACTAATGACTACTGAGGAAGCAGCAAGTGATAATCTGAAAATCTGGGGATCCATATGAGATAAATGACTAATAAAGCACTGCAGTTTCTCCTTAAAATAGGGAAAGAAAACTGGTCTTGGTGGTGGGGAGAGATCAGTGATGATAAGGAAAAAAAATTCCTATCTCTGTGAGCTGATATATTAGAGAGAAAAGAAGATTTGAAAGGAAATTAAACAGAATACATGTCATGCCGGGGGGGGGTGCGGTGGCGGTTAAGAGTAATGGAGAGAAATAAACAAGGAAAGGTAGGGAATGTAGTGTTTGGAACAAAGTGGGCTCTTGGAAGTAGAGGTCAGGCAAGGACTCTGGAGTAGGAGACATCTGAGCAGTGAGGGTTCCTATCACAAGCATTGAAGGATGAGGGATCAGAGTAGGTGACAGCACTTAAGGATGATGGGCATGATGGTTGTGAGTAACAGGCAGGGTCTAGAGTGGCTGGAACATGATGAGTCACATGCTGGGTGAGAGAGCAAAAAGTTGGCATGGGCTAGGTGACTGAGGGTACCATGCCCATGATAGAGAGATGAATTTTTAATTTGAAATTACAGTGACTGTGATGTGGGGAAAAGGTGAAGCAGAAAGACCAGGCAAGAACCTACAGTTTTACATGAGTCAATTATACTCAAGTCCTTTTAAACATATTTTTCATATTCTATCTAATATGGTTACTTTTCAAATCTTGTTCTTGTGAAATAAAAACTTGGCCTGGTAATATATATTGCCTAAGAGTTAGGCCCTGAGGGTCTTCTTGTTGTTCATATGTGGCCTCTCTCTAAGCCAAATTCAAGATATAAATGCACTGCCTTCACTATGATATAGGACATCAGTCCCAGGGATGAGCCTCCCTGGCACCAAGGGATTGATCTTTATTTTATTTTTCTCTTATTTTAATCCAGAAAATCCTTCCCAATTGGCAATGTCCTAAAATGTTTTTCCAGAAGCTGGTTTACTCCCACATTTCTTGTTTTTCTGCCATTTAAGGGCTGTTTAAGTCATGGTTCTCCATAGAAACACAATCAACAGGCTATATATAAATAGTAGGATATTTCTTATAGGAATTTGTTCATGTGGCTGTGGGAACTCACTAAGTCATGATACTATAGGACAAATTTCAAAGTTGAATCTCTGATAACTGCAAATTTGAACTCCCCAGGGGAAACTGGATAGGTGAAGTAAAGGCAGAAATTCTTTTTTCTGAATCTTGAAATCTTCAGTTCTTTTTATGAACTCCAACTCATTGGATGAGACTAGCCACATTGCTGAGAGCAATCTCCATTGATTTTTTATGCAATCAACTATAGATACAATCAAAAGATCGTATATTGAAATCCATCTATGAAATACTCCCACAGTAACAATCAGGTCAGGGATTGTTGGACTTAACTGAAAACCATATCCTAGCCAAGTTGATACATGAAATTAACCATCTTAAGGACAAATATTTGAAATATACTTACCTTGGCTTTCTGTCAATATTTTCATCCTACTAATATCACTCTATATATTTATTATGTGCAATGATTCCAGGCAGCAAAAGATGGGTTAAAAAAAAAGAAATGATAGTCATGCAAATAACTGTAAGAAGGACACCTCCACCATCATGTCAATGGTAGGCTTCATGGTGTGAAAACGGGTCAGCCAAATAGGAATACGTCATGAATTCATTATGAGCATCTGACTGCAATAGAGTTTGGAAGAAGCACTGTCCCAGGAGAAAGTATTGGATAATTTTTATTTAGAGAAGAAATTGACTTAAATTGAAAATCCTAACAGCAGTTCCTATGACATTGCATTTGAATAAGCTGGCTCATAGACCCAGTCTTTTGAATATAATGAATTCATGAAAATCCATCAGATAGCTCTGCAGTTGAACTGCTACAAAATAGGAAATCTAGGTGCATGTAGGGCAGTAATTCACCATGCAGTTACTAACATGGGAAAGAGATTAAGAGGAAACACTCATTAAATGATCAGCCTAGAATTCATATGTAGAGAAATTAATGAATAAAAGCTTGTCAGCCCACCCTTAACTGCCTTTCATCTCCCTATAAGCAGCAGAGATCTCTAACTGGAGAGGAAAATTTTGAATGTAATTTCACATTAGGTTTCCCTGCAAGTTCCCCACTGACTCACATAGATTATCTCACATGTATAAAGACCCCTATGTCACCAGTCAATGTGAAAAAGCCCTCAGGGAATGCCCATCATTTAATCAACTTGAGCACATTCATATTGGAGGGAAATCATATGAATGCCATCTATATGGGGAAGCCCTTAGTTTAACTCTAAACTTAGACAACATGAGCGTCCTGGTTTTAGTCTTTTGTAGACCTCAGAAAATCTTACTCTTAAAGTGAACCCATTCTTATTCCTGTATACCCTTTTTAGATGGGACCTTTTGATTAAATTGCAGGACCCAGGGTGGGTCTTAATCCTTTTACTGGAGTCCTATATAAACAGTAGAAGGCAGAGAAAGAGAGCTGTCATTTTACTCTGCCTTGTGAGAGAATATTGCAGGATTGCTTGCAGCCACAGAAAGACAGAGAAACCAAGTGGCTGAGAGAGACTGGAGTGTGGAATCGGCAGAGCAGCCTGAAGTTGAAGCAAGGAGGCCTGTAAGATAGGGGAAGAGATGAGCCATATGCCTGATCACCACAGCTGAGCTCGAGGAGAAAGGAAGCCAGGGACAGAGCAGTCAGAGGAAGGTGTCCAGGATCACCAGCAGGTGAATTTTGGTGAGAAAGAAACTCTACTGATTCCTTGATTTGGACATTTTCATGGCCTCATAACTGTAGGCTTTTCCCCTAATAAATTCCTATTGTAAAAGCCAACGCACTTCTGGCATATTGCCTTGGCAGCCTGTGGGAAACTGAAACAATTGTAATGAATGTGGGAAAACATCCAGGAACTGATATTTATAGAACTCACAGTGGAGAGAGACCCTATAAATCTAGTGAACATGGGATGCTTTAGCCTGGTTGCTAATTTGTATTCCTATAAAAGAGTTCACACAGGAGAGAAACCCTGTGTCTGCAATTAGTGTGGAAGGACCTTCAGTTATCCTTCATCCTTCAGTCAGTATATTCCAATTCACACTAGAGAGAAGCCACATGAATGCCATGTACATAGGAATGCCTTTTACCAAAACTCAGTCCTACCATGAGGTGAGAGGACTCACAGCATAAAAGAATCAAATGTAAAAGATTCATCAGGCATGGTATCAACCTTTAAACAAGCCAGGGAACTCACACAAGGGAGATATTCTAAAGCAATATAATCCATATGGAAATTCTTTTATTTAATTTCTAAAATCTTTAAATGATAAGAATGAACTCCACTGAAATCACATAAACATTCAGCAGAGCTCCAGGGTTGATGTGCATAAGAGGACTCAGAAAAGGAATAATTCCAAAACAGGAAATAAGACATGATATTTCTACTAGAATTTTAAAGCTTCTTGGGGAATACCAGATAATTCAATCTGGGGAAGCATTTCTTTGACATACATATGGGAATTCCTTTACTAATAGACCAACTCTTTTAAAATATGTGACGATTCACACTCTTTAATATACCCTCAGTGTCATGTATGAAGGAAAATCCTCAGTGGTCATTCATTTCTTAGTCAATATTAAAGTTTTTCATGCTGAGGAGACTCCATTAAAGTGGAATACCTTCAGATGGATTTCCCTTCAGAAAACTCAAACTAGGAATTAAAAGAAACAACAACTTACAGCACCCTTAAACCCAGAATTCATGCAATAATTCAGAATTTTGCCTAATGGTCAGTTAGTTAAAATGTTTGAGTGTGAAGTGATCTGGGAATACTTCATGTGGTATTTTGTGACACGTAATAATAAATGAGATTCAGCTCTTTTTAATATGTTCATACTTTGAAATATGTAAGTACTAAAAATTGGTCCTGAAATCTATATTATGTTGCTCATGTCCTAGGTTTTTTCTTTAGCTATAATTATAGTTATAAAGACTTTGAAGAATCAGAAAATTCATTTTTACTGTTTATGGAGAATGCAAAATGGTGTCTCCTAACTATTATATATTTATATATATGTGGCAAGTATGAATGAAAACCTGGATAAATAATTTTGCACAAATAAATCTAATGCTTCATAAATTGTGCTTTTAAAATTCAATTTAATATTTTCATCTTCCTTTAAAATAAATTAAATCAATTTTTCCAAAAGAAAAAAAGGTGACTCTTCAAGGATTATGGGTACATTGTCAAAAAATGTCCCCAGAACCCGAAATCTGGCAGTGGCTAATTCCATATATTAGGATTTTATGGCCAAAGAGCAGAAAGATCACAAGAAATTAGGAAATGGAAGAATGTTGTAGATGTAGAGAGTTTCATGTTTTCAGAATGCCTTATATAGTTACAATAATTTATGTAACCTCAAAATACTGGCTCTTGGTGATCACTTTTGAAAGTCTTCTCCTCAAAGTTAGAGAGTATAATTAGACAAAAGACCCTAAAAGAGTAATAACATTGAAGCAGAAAGAGTTGGTCATGCTGAATGCCTATTTTGTTAGTTAATATTGCATGAGAGCTGTCTGAGGAGAGGTAGGAGCTGTATAGTAGTTCTGGCACCTATCCAATAAACCATTTCTACTTCTTAACAAAAGCATTGTTTATAACCTTGAGGTCCATTGATGGTTAATGGGTTATTGAATGGGGTCCAAGGTGTGTCTAAAGTATTAGATTATAGCAGCAACGTATTTGCAAGGGAAAGGCCAAGTACTCATCCTCAAGGGAAATGAAACTCGCAAGTGATTGGGGATTATTGACATAAATGTGTTGTGGAGAAGGATTATCACTGTAAATCACCTTATTTACTCCCTCATCAAACATTTATTAACAAAAATTTATTGAGTGTAACAAAGTTCCAGACCCTGGGTTGTTCTTGGTATTGAATAAGTGATTCAATGACACTTCATGGTGAGTTTGAGGATTTCAGTGTTGATCAAGAAAGATCCAGGAGATGTCAAAGTAACACACAACAAACTTTATTGGAAATCATTTGGATAGGGTTTCATAAGAGAAGAAGTTCCTCCCAGCAAGAGATCTTCCAGAGTCAGTGTTTTGAGGACACCATCCAAAAGAGGCACAGGCCAAAGAAATACCCAGGTGAGAGGATAATGAGAGAGTTGGCTTACCTGTCTAGGTGATGTCACTCAGGAGCAAGGTGGGAAGACTTTTGGTCAGAGAACTCCAAGTGGCACAGTAGTTTGGTGTCTTTTATATCTCCAGGTATTGTTTTATATATGGTTAGCAGATGTTGGGTGCAGTTCTGTGGGATATGGAGAGTAGGCATAAATGGCTTATTTGGCATAAATTTAACTATTGAATAGGTAAGAGTTGAGTGTGGTGTCAGCAGGCTTTTTGCTAATGGTCCTTCTCTGCTATGAAGAAGTAAATAATGTGGGAGCCTCAGGGACTGTTTATACAAGTATTCATCCCTTGGTCCCATGTTGTATTATGATCTTAGATGTACTTATTTTGTAATTGCTGAGTTTGGAAACAGTGATAAATGATCCTAATGAACCAGAATCCAATTCAAAATGTAGGTATTTAAATCCTAATCACAGCCATTCTGCCCTCTGAATGAGGTAAAAGCCAGGAAATTTGATTTAAAAAAGAGAACAATTTGATTTGCTCAATCTGCCTATAGTGTGGCATCATGGACATTTTGGGCAATGTCCTTGGTTATTTGTAAAAGTTGATGAATGTTGTCTTCCCACAAATAGCAAGATGTTTTAGTAAGTTCGCCAACAATGTAGGGTATAATATCCAATAAGTAATCTAGGGATATGAATCCACCTACCATCATGGATTCTAAAGAACAAGGGGATTCGTCCAAGAAATCCAGTCACTGAGCCATTTGTTTAAATTGTGGAAATAACTCCTTGGACATGACTACCTACTGTTGTTGTTGTGTTTAGAAGGTACCAGTGATTGAACCCAGGACCTTGTACATGTGAATCAGGTGCTTAACCACTGAGCTACATCCACTCCCCAATGAGAGTTTAGTTTTTCATTTTTTTAAGGAGGTACAGGGATCAAAACTGGGACCTTGTACAAGGGAAGGGGGAACTCAATTATTTGAGCTACAGCTGCTCCCTGACTACCTGTTTTTACCTTAATTGTGGTATGATGTTTTACACATATATTATTCCTGCTGTCCCCAAAAGCAGTGATCCCACATTGTTTAGTACAAGTGGGAATATTTTGACAGCTCATTAGTGGCTTCTGACAGTTAGCGCTCATGTGATTTGTGGGGGCAAGTGCTTGGGGGTTCTACATCTGAGTAAAAATCTATTGCAATTTTGACAAAATCCAAGTATAGGAAATATATTCCAGGATGGGACCAGGGGAAGATTTGCTAGCAGAAACCATTTGATTACTTTATAAGCCCAACTTTGAGACTATAAATATCCATTTGGATTAATTAGTACAATTCCAGGTGAGATTAAGGAGAGGATAAAAAGTTAACATGAAGCAAGCTTGCATATCATCTGTCTTGCATTTGCCACCTGGGTCAATTGAATTGGTCTCGGGATCAGCCTACCAATTGCCTAAAACCTTAGTCTTGTTCAATGAAGTTACCTGCTAACTGAGGAGGTTCATTTTTTTCCCTTTTTCCAGTGTTTTATTTACACATTTAACATTCACAAGTCATTTTACAGATCTCTTCTTTGCACAAGTTTATTTATAGGAATGATTGAGATT
>JAQZBX010054672.1:0-18593 GCA_029593785.1 Cabassous unicinctus
TTAAGTTTATCTTTTTTTTTTTTTTTATTGCTGGTGGTTTTGTTGTAAGGACCAAGATATCACCAAGTACCACAAAATCTTGAAGATGTTTCCCTACATTTTCTTCTAGCAGTTTTATGGTCCTGGATTTTATGTTTATGTCTTTGATCCATTTTGAGTTGATTCTTGTATAGGGAGTGAGAAAGGGGTCTTCTTTCATTCTTTGGGTTATGGATACCCAGTTCTCCCAGAACCATTTATTGGAGAGGCTATTTTTTTTCCCATCAACATGGACTCGGTAGGTGTGTCAAAAACCATTTGTCTGTAGAGGTAAGCATTCATTTCTGGATCCTCAATTCTATTCCACTGATTGATTTGTCTACTTTTATGCCAATATCATGCTTTTTAGAGCACTGTAGCTTTGTAATAGTTTTCAAGGTCAGGCAGTAAAATTCCTCCCACATCACTCAACTTCTTTAGAAGACTTTTGGTTATTTGAATCCACTTTCCCTTCCAAATCAATTAGGCAATTCCTTCTATTTCTGTAAAGTAGGTTGTTGGAGATTTTTAAAATATATGTTTTTTTATTTTTAAAAGATATGAAGATTACATAAAATGTTACATAAAAAATATAAGGGATTCCCATATGCCCCACTCCCCACACCTCCTACTTTTCCCCACATTAACAACTTGTTTCATTAGTATGGTACATTCATTGCAATTGATGAACACATTTTGAAGAATTGCCACTAATCATGTATTATATTTTACATTGTAATCTGCACTCTCTCCCACACAAATCTGTAGGTTATGGCCTGATATATAATGGACTGTATCTGTCATTGCAATGTCATTCATGACAATGAAAAGTCCAAAAATGCCCCCATTTTACACCTCTTTTTCCCTCTCCCTGACTACAGCATCTCCAGTGGCCACTGTCTCCACATCAATGATATAATATCATCCATTGCTAGAATCCCAGTAACTCTATAGTAGAATACCAGTAAGTCAACTCTAGTCCACATTTTATTCCCCAATTCAGAGGATTCTGGGATGGTGATCCCCACTCCAACTCTAACTGAGAGGGTGTTTCAATCCCATATGGCTGAAAGATGGTACTCTTTTGCTTGCAGTTGTATACTATCTTGGTTCCTTGGTGTGGTGGTTGTCCATCCTCACCTTCCTGTCAGCAGTACTAGGTGAGTCCAATGAACTGGAAAATAAGAACTTCAACTTCACTGAGGTTTAGGGCCCAGCTGGCACATGGACAGCCAAAAGATTCAACTCTCCTGGATATGCACCTACCAACTCCAACACCAACTATAGGTTTGAATAGAAGGGACAGAACAGGTATGTGTAGAGAAGTCACAACGGAGTCCAACTTTGTCACACTCAGGAGCACAATCTCCAAAGTAGGGCCCATTGACAAGGTACCAAACTCCAGAGCTATCTGCCATGGCTGTAGGACCTGGGTGTATCCAGAATCCTCAGGATCCCCACTATTTGGGGTAGTATCTACTTTTGCACTCTATGCTGAGATGTGCATGAGCGTTGCTTCTCTAATGATCTCCTAAATCACTTTAAAGTCTCTTAGTCATATAAACTTATTTGTCTTTACATTTTCCCCCTTTTATTCAAAGTCTTTTTCCAGTTGCATCACAAGCCAGTGCTTGGTAGTAATTCCTAGGTGCCAGGGAAGCTTATCCCCTGGAGTCATGTCCTATGCAGGGGGAATGTAATACACTTATTTGTTGAGTTTGGCTTAGAGAGAGGCCACATTTGAGCAACATAGAGGCTCTCAGGAGGTAACTCTTAAGCACTTTACAACACTAGGCTAAGTTGCAATTTCAGGAGCAAATGCTCAGAAGCATATAGTCATCAATATCAAGGGTCCATTAACGGACCACACTTGTTCAATAGTCATTGCTCTTGTATTTGGAGGATTGTTGCTCTTCCAATAGAGAATGTGACAGAGCTCACCAGAATAAGAATTCAATATTCTTTTCGGTATTTTGTGAATCTCTACCCACTGTGGCAATGCCCCAAGAACATTTGAACACATTTATATACTTATATGTATGCCCAGGTGAACTTCTTCCCATGTATCCCCCATCACTGATACCCCACACCAATTATCTTCCCCTGCCACAGTTTTAACCCTTCTGTGATCCAAAACTTCTTCAAAAATGAAACCAAATATAAAGCCAAATACAATTAATAGTAAAATGAAATAATAATGATAGGTTTAAACATAAGAATTAAAATATATATAAAATTTTAAAAAACTAAATCTAAAATAAAATAAAATAACTTAAAAATTGTGATACTTTTAAAAAATGAAAAATATTTAAAAAATGTTTTTTTGACATTTTGCCTTTCATCACTGAAATATCTGTTGTCCTGAATGTACAGTGACATTTTCTTCCATTTCTTCATCAGTGTCTTACTATCTTTCATTTTTTCTTCAAAGAAGTTTTAGGTCACAGTAAAGTCACATACAGGATATAGGTACCCAAAATTCTCCCCCTTTCCCCCCTTCCTGTATTAATAATCTTTTTATATGTGAATGGTACATTTGTTACAACTGATGTACAAATATTGAAACATAGCTACTAACTATGGTCAATGGTTTACATTATAGCTTACATTTTAGACCATACACTTTTATAAATTTTTTATGAAATTTAACATGACCTGTATCAATCATTGCAAGATCATGCCGAACACTCTAATTGCCCCCGAAATAGCCACTATCCATCTATTCTATTTCTCTCCACCCCCTCAGGGTCCATGGCATACACAAAACTTCACTCCTTGAAGGACAAGATTCATAGTTACTTGCAACAACAGAAGAGAGAGCTAAAATCACCAAGATGAACTAGAAAAAGAAAAACAAACACACCAAAGCAAGCAGAAAGTAAGAAATAACAAAGATTAGAGCAGAGCTAAATGAAATTGAGAATAAAAAAGTATAGAAAAATGTAACGAACATAAAACCTGGTTCTTTGAGGAGATTAATAAAATTGACCAACAATTAGCTAGACTAACAAAGAATATAATGAGAGGAGACAAGTGCATTAAAAAATGAGAGAGGGTATATCACCACTTATCTCACAGAAATAAAGAGTATCATAAGAGAATACTTTGAAAAATTTTATTGCAACAAGATGGATAACTAAGATGAAATGGACAAATTTCTAGAGCACACAATCAGTCTACACTAATGAAAGAAAAAATTGATCAACTCAACAGACCAATCACAAGTAACGAGATTACTCATGGATACATCCCAACCATGAAAAGCCCAGGATGAGATCCTTCATGGTGAATTTTACCAATCATTCCATAAAGAACTAACACCAATCTTACTTAAGCTTTTCCAAAAAATAGAAGTGGAGGGAATATTGCTTAACTCATTATATGATATCAACACCACCCTAATACTAAAACCACCTGAAGATGCCACAGGGAAAGATAACTACAGACCAAGCTTTCCAATGAACCTCTATGCTAAAATCCTCAAGAAAATACTTCCTAATTGTATTCAACAACTTCTCAAATGAATTACCCACCATGATCAAGTTGGTTTCATCCCTGGTATGCAAGGATGTTTCAGTAGAAGAAAATCAATGTAATATATTATATTAACAGATTGAAAAAGAAATTATCATCTTTATTGATGCAAGAAAAACACTTGACAAAATATAGCATTGTTTCTTCTTGTAAAACACTTCAAATGAAAAGAATAGAAGGAAATTTTCCCAATATGATAAAAGGCTATATATGAAAAACCCACAGCTAACATCATATTCAATGGTAAAATGCTAAAGATGTTCCCTCTAAGATCTAGACCTAGACAAGGATGCCCATTTTCATGGCTCTTATTTAACATTTTGTTAGAGGTACACTCTCAAGCACTTAGGCAAGAAAAATATATAAAAGGCATCCAAATAGGAAAAGAAGAAATAAAAACTCCCTATTTGCAGATGACATGATCCTGTACATAGAAAGCCTTGAAAAATCTATAACAAAGCTTCTACAACTGATAAATGAGTTTAGTAAAGGGGCATGATATAATATCAACATGAAAAATCAGAAGCATTTCTGTATGCCAATAATGAGTGATCTGAGGGGGAAATCAAGAAAAATTCAATTTACAATAGCAACTAAAATCATCAAATTCCTAGGAATAAACTTAATTAAAGGTGTAAAGCACTTGTGTAAAAAAATCCACAACATTATTAAAGAAAATCAAAGAAGACCTAAATAAATGGAACAGTATCCTATATTCATGAACTGGAAGACTAAACATAATTAAAGTCTCTCCTACCAAATTGATTTACAGATTTAATGCAAGCCCAATAAAAAATATACCATCATATTTTGCTGAATTGGAACAGTTAATTATGAAATTTATTTGGAAGAGCAAGTGACCCTTAATAGGGAAAACATATTGAGAGAGAAAGATGAAATTGAAGCAGTCATTCCATGTGACTTTAAAGCATACTATAGAGGAAGGAGGTAAGATGTTATCAGTTTAAGTGGGCATTCACCATTTTTCTCAAAAAAGACAGCTGATTGGGAACAAGATCTTGCCCAAGTGACCTGTTCTGGGAGCTCATGGAGTGCGAGCCTTTGGAACATCAATCTGGGTGGGGCTGGACAGGGAGATACATTGTTCAAGATAAAATCATGAGATTTTAGCCCCGAGCTAGAAATCACGGATGTGGATGGCTAAGCCCCACCCTCAAGGCAAAGGGCTAGAGAGAACCCCAACTCCCAAAAGCCACACAGCGAGAGGGAGCATAATCTGAGTGTTGGAGAGTTCTGGCAAAGGGTGGAGAGGGGTTTCCTTTTAGTGGGCTTTGTTGCCTGAACCCCCTTAGAGCTTTGGGGAGCACACCAGAAGGCTTGAAGTGGCACCAGGCTGAGGGGAGAGGTGAATCTGCTGAGGAAACCTGATTTATCTAGCAACCCTGGGTTGTGGAGCCTTGACTTGGGAGAGGGTGGACTCAGTGAATTTTATACTTCCACACTGAGGACTATCAGAGTTTCAGCTCCACTAAGGGAGTCAGACAGTAGTAAATGTTTGATAAGTTTCCACAAGCCTATTTAGGGTCCCATGGGAGGAAGGGGTGGTCTAAAAGATGCTTGTAAACCATTTAAATGAGGTGAACTCAGTCATCAGGGTCCAATTTGAATTTCAAAGTGAACTCAACCTGACCAGGAGATGGGAGGGGGTATCTGCTCATACAGCCTGTGGAATCCTGCTACCACAGGAACCCAGCTGCCACTTTTCATGGGGAAAGTGACTAAATAGCTTTCTGAAATGCAAACTGACCCAATTAGTAAGTTAGCTCAATGGAGGAATTTCTGTCTTGAATATATGAGGTCCCTATCGATTCCTGGCTCTTCTAAGAGTGATAATTCACCAGGATATCTAACATACAGCTGATAATGTAGGACAGGGAAAACATAGATATTACTGTTTTACCAACTTCTTTTGGGGTTCCTTATTCCTCCAAAAAAAAAAAAAAAAGAAGGTTACTTAAAAATTTTTAAAAATCCACCTCAAAATCTGCAGAAAGAAGCCTGCAGTGTAATTGTTTGACAGGCAGACTGAGAGGCTCCCCAAGGGTCCAAGAAGGAAAACTGTTATTCCTTAGATTTGTTTGACTGCTTGCTTGTGTGGTTTTTTTCTTTGTTGTTGTTTGTTTGTTTGTTTCCTTCTTTCTTGCTTTTCTTTCCTCTTTCCTCCTCCCCCTTAAACTTTAAACTAGCTGCTGTTAGCTTGCTTTTTCTGCTGTACTTCTTCCTTGATTTCCCATTTTCTGTGTACATTGGTTTTGTCTACCAATGCTATCTCTTTTCCTTCCTTCATCTTTCTATCTTCTGCTTTCTGTTGTGGTTCTTACATGTCATCTTTTTTTATTTGTCCTCAAATTTAATGGTTTCAATTTCTATCTTGTCTATGTTGTTTTCTCTTTTTTTAATTAACTTTTTCTTCTCAGCCCTTTCTTTAATCTTTCAGTCTTTCCTCATCATTCTGGCCTTGTAAATCATTCTATATATTTTTCTCCATTTGGATTCCCATTCAATTGTAGGTACTCCATATTTTTTTTTCTGTTATTCTACACTGTTTACTTGAGTTAAATATTCATTTTGCTAAGTCTTATACAGCCCCTTTTCAAACTTTTATTATTATTACTATTATCCTTTTTACTTTCTTACTCTTTTCAATTTCTCTAACTCTAATCTTTTTCCTTCAAGAGAACATAAAAAACAGCAAAGAAATAGAACAAGAAGAACAAGGCATCAAAGAGAAAATTTAACACACACAGAACCACCAGCTAAATAAAACTCTAGAGCAGAGAAAGATGCTAATCAACTGAATAAATCTATCAAGATAAAATGAGGACCAGAAGGCAATACAAAATTACAAACCATACTGAGAAACAGGAAAGCATGGACTAGTTCAATGAACAAACTATAAACTAGAATGTGATGCAGAACCTCGAACAAGTAATCAAAGCTGTCCAAACAAATATCATAGACCAACTTAATTAAGTGAAGGAAAAGATTAAGGATATTAAGAAGACACTGGGAGAACATACTGAAGAAATTGTAAACTGTAAACATACATTAAAAGACAACAGATAAAATGGTAATGAATGGCACAATCCAAGAAATCAAAAGACACTGGATTCACATAAGAGCAGATTTGAAAAGGCAGAAGAAAGTATTAGTGATGTGGAATTGAGTTCATCTGAAATCAAACAGATAGAAGAACAGATAGAAAAAAAAAGATAGAAAAAATCCCACAGGGATTTAGGGATTTAACCGACAACATAAAATACACAAATATACACATTATAGGCATCCCAGAAAGACAAGAGAAGAGAAAGAGAACAGAAGAACGTTGAAGGAAATAATGGCTGAAAACTTCCCAACTCTATTGAGGTAGATGGATGTATATGTCGAGGAAGCACAGCACACCCCAAAAAGTAAAAATCCCAACAGGCTTACTCCAAAGCATATACTTGTCAAAATGTCCAGTGCTCAAGATGAAGAGAAAATATTCAAGGAAGCAAGAGAAAAAAGAACTATAACATACAAGAGAAGCTCAATAAGAATAAGGGCTGGTTTTTCAACTGAAACCATGGAGGAAAGAAGGCAGTGGTATGACATAGTCAAGGTACTAAAGGAAAAAAAACTTCTGGCCATGAATTCTCTATCCAGCAAAGCTGGCATTCAAAAATGATGGAGAGTTCAAAATATTCACAGATAAACAGAAATGAAGAGAGAATGCCAATAAGAAACCTGCACTTCAAGAAATGCTAAAGGATGTTCTATAGGTTGAAAGGAGAGAAAGAGTTGGAGGAGAGTGTAAGAACAACTAAAAAGACAAAAAAATAAATAAAAACAACATATGACATACATAAACCCAAAGAAAATATGGCTGATTTAAGAAATTCCTCTAAAGTAGTAACACTGAATGTTAATGGATTAAACTCACCAGTCAAGAGACATAGATTGGCAGAATGGATATCTATATGTTGTCTACAAGAAATCCACCTTAGATCCAGGGATCCAGGAGGCTGAAAGTGAATGTCTGGAAAAAAATTTTACAAGCAAACAATAACCAAAATGGTTGGGAGTAGCTATCCTTATATTGGACAAACCAGACTTTAAATGCAAAACTATTGTTAGAGACCAAGACGGATACTATAAATGAGTAAAAGGGGAAATCCTTCAAGAGGAAAGAACAATCATGAACATTTATGCACCTAATCAGGGTGTCTCAAAATACAAGAGGCAAACACTCAAAAACTAAGTGAAAACATAAATACCTCTACAATAATCGTGGGGGACTTTAATACACTCCTATTTAACATTGTCTTAGAAGTACTTGCTTGAGCACTGAAGCAAGAAAAATATATGGAGGGCATCATTAGACAGAACATCTAGACAGAGACTCAACAAAGAAACAGACTCTGAAAAATACATAATACATTAGAGGATCTGGACCTAATAGACATATACAGAATGCTACACACAAATACAGTGGGATATGCATTCTTCTTGAGTGCATATGGATGATACTCCAAGAGAGACCACATGCTAGGTAACAGAAAATCTCTCAATGAATTCAGAAAGACTGAGCTTATACAAAGTAATTTCTCTGACCAGAATGGAATGAAATAGGAAATCACCAAGGGCCAGAGAACCAGATTAGGCACAAAGGTATGGAAGTTAAACCACACACTCTTAGACAAACAGTGGGTCAAGGTGGAAATTTCAAAAGAAATCAGTAACTATCTTGAGACAAGTGAAAATGACAACAAAATATATCAAAATTATGCGATGCAGCAAAAGCTGTACTGACAGGGAAACTCATAGCCATCAATGGATATATTAAAAAAAGAAGAAAGAGCTGAAATTGAAGACCTAACTTCACACTTGAAGGAATTGGAAAAACAACAACCAACTAACCCCAAAGGAAGTAGAAAGAAGGAAATAACAAAGATTAGGGCAGATATAATTGAAATAGAATATAGGAAAGCACTAGAAAAAATAATTTTGAAAAAAGCTGGTTCTTCAAGAAGATCAATAAAATTGACAAATCTTAGCCAGACTAACAAAGAAAAAGAGAGATCACATGCAAATACACAAAATAAAGAATGAGGAAGGGGATATCACTACTGATCCCACAGAAATAAAGAGGGTCATTAGAGGATACTTTGAAAAATTATATGTCAACAAGAATAATTTAGAGGAAATGGGCAAATTCTTAGAAACTCACAAGCAGCCTACATTGATGAAAGAATAAATTGATGAACTCAACAATCCAATTACAAATAAAGAGATAGACTCAGTCATCAAAAACATCCCAACAAAGAAGAGCTCAGGACCAGATGACTTCACAGCTGAATTCTATCAAACATTCTGGAAAGGGCTAACACCAATCTTGCTTAAACTTTTCCATGAAATCGAAATAGAAGGAGCATTGCCTAACTCATTCTATGATGCCAACATTACCCTAATACCAAAGCCAAACAAAGATACTACAAGAAAAGAAAATTGAAGACCAATCTCTCTAATGAACCTAGATGCTAAAATCCTCAACAAAATACTTATTAAACACAGTCAACAACATATCAAAATAATTATACACCATGAAAAAGTGGGTTTCATCCCGGTTATACAAGGATGGTTCAATATAAGAAAATCAATGTAATATACACATAAACATATTGAAAGAAAAAAATCACATGATCATCTCTATAGAGGCCGAAAAATCATTCGACAAAATAGAGCACACTTTCCTGATAAAAACACTGCAAAAGATATGAATAGAAGGAAACTTTCTGAACATGATATAGGGTATATAAGAAAAATCCAAAGCTAACATCATCTTCAATCGTGAAATCCTTAAAGCCTTCCCTCTGATACTGGTAACAAGACAAAGATGCCCACTATCACCACTCCTATGTAACATTGTCTTCGAAGTACTTGCTTGAACACTGAGGCAAGAAAAACATATAAAAAGCATCCAAATTGGAAAAGGAGAAGTAAATATTTCTCTATTTGCAGACAACATGATCCTACACATAGACAGCCCTGAGAAATATACAACAAAGCTTCTAGAAATTATAAAAGAGTTCAAAAATGTCACAGGCTATAAGTTCAATGCTCAAAAATCTGTAGCATTTCTCTAAACCAATAACAAGCAATCTTAGGAGGAAATCAAGGAAAAAATACTATTTACAGCAATAACTAAAAGAATCAAATAGCTAGGAATAAATGTAACTAAAGATGTAAAGGACTTATATAGAGTAAAATACATAACACTGTTAAAGGAAACCAAAGAAGAATTAAATAAATGGAAGAATATTCCCTGTTCATGGATAGCAAGACTAAACCTCATCAAGATGTGTATCCTACTAAACTAATCTACAGATTCAATGTAATCCCAATAAAAATCAACACATCATTTTTTAAGGAACTGGAAAAACAAAGTACAAAATTATTTGGAAAGGTAAGAGGTCCCAAATCCCCAAAGACATATTGAAAAAGAAAAATGAAGTTGAAGATATCACATACTACAAAGCTACAGTTGTCAAAACTGCATGGTATTGGCACAAGGATAGACCTACTAACCAATGGAACCGAATTGAGAGTTCTGATATAAATCCTCCCATATACAGTCATCAGATATTTGACAGTGATACAAAGCCCACTCAGTTGGGAGAGAATAGCCTCTTCAACAAGTGGTGCTTGGAGAACTGGATATCCATATCCAAAAGAATGAGAGAGTAACACCATCTCACACCTTATACAAAAATCAACTCAAGATGGGTCAAAGATCTAAATATAACATCCAAGACCTTAAAGACCTTGGAAGATAATGTAGGGAAGCATCCACAGGAACTTGTAATAGGAAATGGTTTCATGAACTTCACACCCAAAGCACAAACAGCAAAAGAAAAAGTAGATAAATGGGATCTCCTGAAAATTAATAACTTTTATACCTCAAAGGACACAATCAAGAAAATAAAAAGGCAGCCTACCCAATTGTAGAAAATATTTGGCAACCATATATTTGATAGTAGCCTAATATCCTGCATATATAAAGAGATCCTACACCTTGAAAATAAAAAGACAAACAATCCATTTAAAAAAATGGACAAGTGACCTGAAAAGACACTTCTCCAAGGAAGAAATACAAATGGTTAAAAAGCACATGAAAAAATGCTCGACATTGACAGCTATTAGGGAAATGCAAATCAAACCTACAATGAGATACCATCTTACACCCATTAGAATGGCAGCAATTAAAAAAGCAGCAGGCTACAAGTTTGGAGAAGATGTGGAGGAATGAGAACCCTCATCCACTGCAGGTGGGATTGTCATATGGTCCACCCACTGTGGAGGACAGTTTGGCGGTTCCTCAAAAAACTAACTATAGATCTCCTATAAGATCCAGAGATTCCACTGCTGAGTATATACCCAGAAGAAATGAAAGCAAAGACACGAGCAGATATATGCACTCCAATGTTCATAGTGGCACTGTTCATTATTGTCAAAAGTTGGAATCAACCCCGGTGCCCATCAACAGATGAATGGATAAACAAAATGTGGTACATGCCTACAATGGAATATTTCTCAACTTTATTTAGAAGGAATAAAGTGCTAACTAATGTAATAAATCATGAATCTTGAAGACCTTATGTTGAGTGAAGCAAGCCAGGCATTGAAGGATGAGCAGTACGTGACCTCACTGATATGAATTAAGGAAATTGAGCAGTCTCCAAGAACCATTTTTGAAAGATAGGATACAAGAAAGAGAAGAGAAGAGAAAATTGTGAGCCATCAACCATATGGACATAATCTCTGATAAAGTGATAGAGTGCAGTTGCATATTGAAGCGATTAGACAGGTGGGTAGTGATGTTATTGCATTTCATGGTGCAGGGTTGACAGGTAGGTAGATTGGGAAGTGTGGTTTAGAATACCAAGGATACTGGGAGGTGAGATGGGAGAGGGACCAGGTGAACACTTGGGATTTGTGGGTGTGAGGTTGAAAGTGCAGAGGTGGGAATGCTCTTATGGCAATATGACAACTAAGAGTCACAAGTTTACGGTATTGTTTGGGAGGACATTTGGGACAGGGCACATCTGGATTAAGCTTCTAGGGAGTGTCTGAGTGTTCATTTTGCCACAATGTGTTGTATCATTGGGTGGAGACACACACAATGAGCATGAAGGAGATGGATTCTCATCTTTGGATGACCGATTTGTCCAGAAACTGACAGCGGGTATCTCTTATGAGCAAGGGCAGTTCCTAATAGGGAAGGACGAACCAGTGTGTCAAAACCTCTTGTTGCATGTATCTATGAATCTTGTCATCCAATGAGTCAAGTCAGGGGGTCCTTGTGGGCCCCAGGGGCACGGGGAGTGAGGAACACAATAGATCAAACAGGGGGTTTTTAGTGGTCAGTGGTAATGTTCTTCATTACCTTACAGTGATGAACACAGGACATGGTCAATAACATCAAAATGTATAAAATTGCACATTCAAAAATGTAAACCATACTGTAAACCACTGACAATATTTAGTAGCTATGGTTCACTATCTGTATAACAGTTATAACAATGTTACCATCTACATACAAAACGTTTTAATATGGGGTGAGTAAAGGGGAAAGAGTTTGCTTATATGAGAGTCTCATGTATTCTCTGTGTGAGTTTGCTGTGACTCAAAACTTTTTGAAAATTAAGTGAAAAATAGTGAGACAATGGGAGTGAGAGGGGAAACGTGCCATGGTACAGTCTGGACATGCAATATTGTAGTGATAAAAGGCAAAATGTCCAAAATTTTTTTTTTATTTCTTTTTCCTATTTTTTGAATATCCCAATCCTTTAGTTTAATTTAATTTAATTTTGTTATGTTTTCAAGTATTTTATCTCTTACACTTAAATTTATCATTATTATTTCATTTTCCTATGAATTGTATTTTGCTTTTGCATTGGCTTCATCTTTAAAGAGGCTTTGGGTCACAGAAGGGTTACAACTGAGATGGGAGAGGATCCTTGGTGAGGGATGTAAGGGATGGGGGCTGCATGGGAAGAAGTCCACCTGAACATACATTGAAGGTATTTAAAATTGTTCAAGTGTTCACAGGTCATTGTCAAAGTGGGTTGAGAACCACTCAATAAATGAGAGAATACTGAATTCCCATCCTGGAAAGCTCTGCCACATTCTCCAAGGTAGCAGCAGCAGTCTCCCAAATGCAGGGGTAGTGTCTGACAAAGGAGGATGATCCACTGATGTGCCCTTTTTATTGATGACTAGCCTTATGAGTGTTTGCTCTTGAAGTTGAAACTTAGCCTATTGTTATGAGGTGTCTAAGGGTTGCCTCTTGAGAGCCTCCTTGTTGCTCAAATGTGACCTCTCTCTAAGCCAAACTAAGCAAATGAATGCATTACCTTCCTCCCAGCATGGGACACAACTCCCACAGATGATCCTACCGGGCACTGAGGAATTACTACCAAGGGCCAACTGGCAATACAACTGGAAAAAGACCTTGAATAAATAGGGGAAAAGGTAAAAACAAATGAGTTTATATGGCTAAGAGACTTCAAGGTGAGTTGGGCGGTCATCCTAGAGTAACACTTACACACATCAAAGTAGGACCTCATAGACTTCCAAAGTGGATATCACCCCAAATAAAGGGGCTCCTGAGGGCTCTGGAGACACCCAGGTCCTACATCAGAGTGGATAGCTCCAGAGTTTGGTGCCCTGCCAGTGGGCCCTACTTTGGAGTTTGTGCTCCTTATGTGACAATGTTGGACTCAAATATGTCTTCCCTGCACATGGTTCATCTGTTCCTTCTATTCAAACCTATATGTGGTGCAGGAGTTTGTAGGTGTACATCCAGAGACTGGAGTGTTTCGGCTGCCCATATACCAGCTGGGCCCGGAACCTCGGTGGAGCTGCCACTCCTACTGTACAGCTCAATGGACTCACCCAGGACACCTGGAGAGGAGATGATGATTGACAACAGCCATCCCAGGGAATAGAGAGAGTCCCCATCTGCAGGCAGTACAATCCCATCCATCTTATTCATGGGATATATGCTCGCTCTCACTTGGATGTGAAGTGGACATCACCATCCCAGACTCCTCAGCATTGAGGGAAGAGCTATGGACTAGAGTGGACTTACTGGTATTCTATTATAGACATATTGTGATTCAAGAAATGGAAGAAATTACATTAATGTGGAGCCAGTGGCCACTGGATGCTCTGGGTGCAGGGAGAGGGAAAAGCAGTTGTAATACAGGGGCATTTTCAGGACTTTGGAATTGTCCTGAGTGACATTGCAATGACAGATATAGGCTATTTTATGTCATCATATAACATGCAGAACTGTGTCAAAAAGAGTGTGGTCTACAATTTTAACTATGATCCATGCTTAATGGCAAAGCCCCAAGATGTATATATCCACTGCAGGTGACATGCCACACTAATGAAGGATGTTTATGTGAGAGTTTGTCGGACATGTAGGAGGTGGGACATATGGGAATCCCTATAATTTTTGTGCAACTTTTATGTAATATAAGTACCTTTTAAAAATTTTAAAAAATTATTAAAAATAAATGAGTAATTAAAAAAGCATACTACAAGCTACATTGGTCAAAACTGATGGTAATGGCACAAGGATAGACATACTGACCAATAGAAACAAATTGAGAGTTCTGATAAAGATCCTTGCATACACAATCAACTGATATTCCACAAGGCTACCAAGCCCACTCAGCTTGGAAAGAATGGTCTCTTCAACAAACATTGCTGGGAGAAGTGAATATCCATATCCAAAATAATGTTGGAGGATCACTGTAGCAGTTTGATATTGTTTCTGAATTCCAAAAATAGATATTGCATTATATTTCTGAACTGGTCTGTTCCTCTGGGTATATTAGATTAGATTGGACTCAGAGGTTTCACTTTTACTTGTTTAAATAATGATTAAGGTTTTGGTTGGGCCATGTCAATAAGATGTTGTGTCCCCACCCCCTTTGGAGGGCAGGGACTCACAGAGAAAATGAAATAGCACAAGAGAAATTTGGAGTTTTGATCCTGGAGCCTGGAAATTAAGTACTCAGAGATGAAGACATGTTAAGAAAGAGAGAAGTCTCCATTAGACTCAGCAGAGGCCCTGAGGAGAGAGATGAGCTATTTCCCTAGTGCTTTACAGCTCGCCTTGTGGAGAGAGCAGAGCAGCTGAGCTCAGAGAGAATCAAGTCCAAGAGAGAGACAAAGCTTAAAGAAACTGATAGTCTGCAGCTAATCTTGTGGAGAGAACAGAGCAGCTGAGCCCAGAGAGAAACAAGCTCTGGTAGAGAGACAAGACGTACCCCAGCCTACAACTGGTATTGGAAGAAGCTGAGACCACAGAGTCTTATGAGGAACAGGGAGGCTAAACATCAGCATCCATCTTGCTCCAACACATGGCAATAGACTTTGCTGAGGGAAGTAATTTATGCTTTACGGCCTTATGACTGTAACCTTCTGCCCCAAATAAATACCCTTTATAAAAGCCAACAGATTTCTGGTACTTATGCATCAGCACCCCTTTGGCTGACTAATGCAATCACCATTTCACACCCTACACAAAAATTAACTCAAGATGGATCAAAGATCTAAATACAAGAGCCAAGTCCATAAAGATCCTAGAAGATAATGTGGAAAGCATCTATGAGATCTTGTAGTAGGAAATGGTTTCATGAACTTTACACCCAAAGCATAAGCAATGAAATAAAAAATAGATAATGGGACACCCTCAAAATTAAAAACACTTGCTCTTCAAAGGAGTTTGTCAAGAAAGTGCAAATACAGCCTATTAAATGGGAGAACATATTTGGAAAACATTTATCTGATAAGGGTCTAATACCCAGCATATATAAAGAAATACTACATCTTGAAAATAAAAAGACAAACAACCCATTTAAAAATGGGCAAGAGACTTGAATAGAAATTTTTCCAAAGAGGAAATACAAATGCCTAAAAGCACATGACAATCTGCTCAACATCTCAAGCCATTAGGAAAAGGCAAATGAGATATAATCTTACACCTATTAGACTGACAGCTATCAATAAACAGAGAACTACATGTGTTAGAGAAGATGTGGAGGAAAGGGAACCCTTATCCACTGTTTGTGGGAATGTAGAATGGTGCTGCCATTGCGAAGGATGGTTTTGTGTTTCCTCAAGAACCTAACTATAGAACTGCCGTATGATCTAGCAATCCCACTGCTGCTTATATACCCAGAAGAATTGAAAGCAGGAACACAAACAGATATATTCACACCAATGTTCATAGCACCATTATTCACTATTGACAAAAGTTGGAAGCAAACCCAGTGTCCAGCAACAGAAGAATGGATAAGTAAATTGTGGTATATACATCCAATGTAATATTATTCATCTGTAAAAAGAATGAAGTATTGACACACAGGACAACATGGATGACACTTGAAGACCTTATGTTGTATGAAGTAAGCCAGTCACAAAGGACAAATATTGCATGACAGCACTGATATCACCTAAACAAATTGAGTAGACTCATAGAACAAGAGCCTCGGAGATATGTTATCAGGGGAAAAAAAGGAGTACAGTGTGGTAAGTCAATGATCAATATCTATGATAAAGTGGAAAGGGGTGGTATGGCAGCAGATAGAGATGATAGGGATGAAAGGATATGAGTGGGGTCAACAGTGCTGGAAAATGAGGCTGAGCAGGGTGGGGGGTTTAGGTTGGACTATCCATGAAACTGGGGGGAGGCCGGGAGGAAGGAAAGGATTAACTCATGAGATTTGTAGGTCTGTGGTTAAAACTACAATGGTGGGAATGTTCTTTTAGTATATATGGCATTGGAAGGTTATTGGTGCATGGTGTTCAGGGAGGGATGATATGTGGGAAAGGGCCCACCTGGACATGCTAACTAATGAAATATGTTTTAAATAGGGAAAAAGTGAGAGGGAGTGGGGTGTATGGGAGTCTCATATATTTTTTATGTGACTTCTATAACCTAAATCTTTAAAAATAAAGTGAAAAAATACACTGTGGGGAAATAAAGAATAAATTGTCACTGTACATAAAAGATAACTCATCTTATGGTGACAAAAGATACAATGCCAAAATTTTTTTTCTTTTATATATTTTATTTGTTATTTATTATTTATTATTTTTATTTATTTATTTTGGCTTAGTTTTTGAGGAGGTTTTGGATTGTGGAATGGTTGCATCTATGGCAGGGTAAGATCACTGGTGCACGGTGGCAGTGTTGGGGGCAGGTGTTGGATGGAGTGCATCTCGGGCATGTGTCATTGGAATATGCATGTGTTCAAGTGGTCATGGGTTGTTGTCTCAATGGGTGGAGACCCACACAATAACTGAAATAACATAGAATCCCCATCCTGAGGAGTCCTGCTACATTCTCTAGTAGACTGGTAAGAATTCCAAAAATACATTGGTAGTGCCTAGCAAAGGAAGACAGACCATAGGCCCTGGATACTGATGATTTTACTTATGAACTCTTTCTTGTGAAATTGAAACTTAGCCTAGTATTATATTTTGCCTAAGAGTTACCTCATGAAAGCTTCCTTGTTACTTAAATGTGTTCTTTCTGCAAGCCACACTCAGGATATAAACTCACTACCTTCCCCATGCCATGGGACATGACTCCTGGTAACAAGGGATAATTACAAAGCACCAACTAGTGATGAATTTGGAAAAAGACGTGAACCCAAAGGGGGAAATATTAAATACAAATTGGTTTTTATGGCTAAGAGATTTCAAAGTGAGTTGGTAGGTCTTTCTAGAGTTATGCCTCAGGAGGATCTCCCTGACTGCCACAGTAATAGTTCCTCAAGCAGGGGGACTCCAAAGAGCTCTAAAAACATCTAGACACTATAGATAGGGCAAACAATCCCAGGAATTTGGCATTCTGTCAGTGTGCCTTACCTTAGAATATATGATAGCCTATCCCCACAATGTATCAGAGTTAGAATTACTTATAATTTTCCTATACATGTTTCTTATTTGAACCTATAATTAGCATTATACCTGTTAAATATGTGTCCCAGAGACTTAAATCATACATATGTTCATATGCTGGTTGAGCCCTGAATCTCAGCAGAGTTGCAGCCAATACCTACTCTCCAGTTCATTGGAGTCACCCAGGAAAACTAACAGAATGATAATGATGGACAACAACCATCCCAGAAACAGAGAGCATCTACAACTGCAGGCAAGACAGTTCCATCCATCTGCTCCATGGACCCTAATCCCCATCTCTCAATTGGAAGCAGAGTGGGCATCACCATACCATATTCCTCAAGATAGAGGAATTAACAATCATATGGGGGAATGGAAATATGGATTAAAGTAGGTTTATTATTATTATTCTAGTAATGGAAGAACTTGTAACATTGATATAAAGGCAGTCTTCAATAGATGTTCTGAGTGGGAGGGAGAGGAAAAATAGGTGTAATGGGCATTTTGGGGACACTGGAATTGTTCTGCATGACATTGCAAGGACGAACACAGACCACTACACTACACATTTTATGAAATCCTATAAAATGGCCTGGAGAAAAGGGTAAGCCATAATGTAAACTACAGACCATTGCTAGTACCAGTGCTTCAATATGTGTCCATCAATTGAAACAAATATATCACATTAAAGAAAGATATTAATGGAGAAATGTTTGGGAGGGGGAGGGGCTGGATATATGGGACTCCTCTATATTTTAGATGTAATATTTATGAAATCTAAATTTTCTTTATTTTAAAAAAAGAAAAGCACTAAGAACACCAAAGTTTTTACTTACCAAAAATACCTTACAAATTAAAAAAAAGGAAAATAAGGACATTTCAGGAATACAAAACAAAGTTTTCATCTCCAGCAGACTACACTATAAAAATTTTTAAAGAAAATCCTCCAAGCAAAAATAAAATGATACCAGATGGAAACATGTGTCCACACAAAGGCATGAGGAAATAGCAAATATAATAATCACCAGGATAAATAAAACATTTTTCTCCTCAAG
>JAQZBX010054673.1:0-18593 GCA_029593785.1 Cabassous unicinctus
TTCATCAGACTTTAGAACTTCTGTTTTTTGAATGGCACAGATAAGAGAATGAGAAGATAAGCCACAGACCAGGAGAAAATATTTGCAACTCACATATATGATAAATGACATGTATCCAGAATATTTATAGAACTGTTAAAATGCAGTAATAATATATCAAATAATTGTAACCCAAAAAGAGATTATGTCCAAAGAAGGTATCTGAATATCAATAAGCATATGAAAAGTCATTAGAGAGATGCAAATTGAAACAATGATGAGATAAGTATTGCCTTCCATTAGAAAATCTAAAATTAAAAAGTCTGAATATAACAAATATTGATAAAAATGTAGAACATCTGGAAATCTCACACACTGCTGGTGTTCCCACCAGAAAAATAATGACCACTTTGAAAAACAGTTAAGTAGTTTCTTAAAATGTTAAACCTACCAAATGATGCACCAATGTCACACTAGATAATAACCCAAGAGAATTGAAATCATATGTCCATGCAAAGAATCATACATGAATATTCATAGCAGATTTATTTGTAATAGATCAAAACTGGAAACAACCCAAATATCCATCAACAGGTGAATGGGTATTCAAATTGTTCCACACCCCTACAATAGAATGTTACTTAACAATAAAAAGTTATGGAATGGTGATATATACAACTACCTGGATAAATCTCAAAGGGAATATGCTGAGTGAAAGAAGGCAGATAAACATAAATGTTTTGGATCCCATTTATGGAAGTTTCAGAAAATATAACAAATACACTGTGGCAGAAAATAAATCATGTTTTCCTGGAGAATTAGGGGTGGATATTGTGGCTGGGAAAGGCAGAAGGAAGAAATACAGTGGAATGAAAACAATTTGTAGTGATGACAAATATATCTAGTATCCTGATTCATATATGTATACATGTCAAGAATTTCAAATTATTTATTTAAAAATGTAAAGTTTATTTTATGCCAATTGTATCTCAGCAAAGTTATTTAAAAAAGACTCATTTGAAAAATGGCAAAGGACGTTAAGAGACATTTCAAAATATAGATTATCCAAATGAGCAGTTATCATATGAAAAACTGTTCCACTTCGATTACCAAGAAATGGCAGAAACACAGGCAAATGTAATCCATGTCCTTAGAAGTCAGGATAAAGGTTACTCTTCAGGATGAAGATATAGTCATTGGCAGGAGAAACAAGGCATCTTTTTGTGTGCTAGTAATATTCTATTCATTGAAGATAATTTTGGCTAAGCTAGAGTGTTCCCTTTGATAATTCATGAAACAGTATCTTTAGTATTTGCCCACTTTATAGGTATGCTATTTTTTAATAAAAAAAGATTATTGAAAATCCATGAATAAAAATAACTACTGAAATACCTGAGGAACTATTTACCTGACAATATTCATTCTTGCTTTTAGGTGTTTGAGGTGATCTTTTGCAATTTGGAGCTTAGAGAATATTGACCTCTGTCACATTCTTTGTTAAGAAAGAGTAGTAATATGGGTCTTGTCTTAGTTAAATGTTTGGCAATAGATAATTGTGACTTACCTGAAATGTTCAGTATGTCAATTCCTTTCTTCAAAGTACAATACTACAATAATTGCTAAGAATGTCAAGATGAGATAAAAAACAATTAAATACAGAGCCAGTCAAATAAAGCCAAATGTTCTTCATTCAAACTCTATCTACATTTCTGTCTCTTGACTTTAATCATAACATTGACTTGTATGTTCCATATGCCTTACTGTAGAACTGATTTTGATCAAAAATTTGGTTTTGATGTGGTTGGTGGCTTGATCCATTTTTTCCCCTGAAATGATCCAAGACTGCTTCTGATTACATTATGTAATTTTAGCCCAGGAAGTTATTTGTTCAATGAGAGCTTTTGAATTCAATGCAAATAATATATTTTTGCATTAAAAGTCATTATAATGGGAAAGTTATGTTGTTCATGGATATCCACATGGATTTATAGGATTGGGGATAAAGTTATGGCACAATGGTTCCTTTTGTGAACAGATCATTTACAATTGCTTAAGCATTTCATAGTATTAAAATTTTCCATTTTCCTATTAAACCTACTTTAAAAAATCACCTTCTTTTGTAAAAAGGTAAATGTTATTGAATACAAATGCTCAAACATACAGCAGAAGATTTTCATCTCTCTGATAGATTCATATGATTCAGACATATGGAAAAGACAGAGCATATGTGACCTTTGTAATATAAATCCCTATGATTCTTTAAAGAAAGCACAATAAATTCAACAAATATTTATTGAATACCTACTTTATGCTAGAACTATTCTGAACACTGAAAACTAAAGGACAAGAAAGTTCATAGTCACTGAGCTTATGGAGCATACATTCAAATGTAGGGAGAGAGACAAAAATTTATGCCTCAGTCATCATATAACAGTAAGGATGACAAAGGAAAGAAACACGTCTATGGAAGAGAGGGTAACTGAGGGTGAGATGCTACTGTCTCTTTCAGGAGCAGAGACCTGAGTGATGAGAAAGAGATGCTGTTGAAAATCTTTAAATAAAATTATTTGAAAACTGATGTGTTAGCTTTCCATAGTCTCGTGGATGCTAGAAAAAGGCAGAAGATTCCTAGAACAGATATGGAGGACAATTTATTATTCACAACAGTAGCAGTATCAGATAATCAGTCTTTTCAAACCAGTTCCCCACACCACAATTCACATAAGACATTATTAAGAAGAGCAGATGACATCTGGATGTGCAGTGGGTTGCATTGCAGGACAGGAACTTTGGCCTTAGGGAATCCAAGTCTTTTATAATGGGCAATAATTATACTGCCCTTACTATTTCTATCTTCCAAGTATTCACAATCCAAACATTTTTGATAAGACATTCCATAACAAAGTACAGTCACTTCCTTGCTCACAAGATGTGTGAAAATGTGAGCAACCCATGGAGAATACCACCCCCCCCAACATATCTACCCTCATTTCTTCACAGCCTTGAATTCTGGCCAATTTTCTCATGAGTATGACACTCTGTCAGTGTCTTAGAAGAACAGAGTATGGGACCAAATGCTCTCAAATTCTCTCCTTTGTTATTTAATTAAGGTTACTTTATACAGTATTCCAAAAAGGGGAATGAGGTCAACATACAATATTGACCTCCATCATGACTTCCATAGTCTCAAGCTGATGAACAAATTCCTTAAATCAGGTCCAGGTCTACCTTAGAAATCAAGGTGGCCCTCTTAAGATTCTGTATTGGCCTATTTGACCTGAGGCATTACTGTAGATATAGCATAACACATTAGTGATTCCACAGAATCTACCTTGATCTGTAAGAAATTCTATCAGCCATAACAATCCTGGTTAATGAATTGAGACTGAATTGAAAGTCTTCCAGAGCTGAAATAATATCACTGATCACTTCAAAGAGAGGGACACATTTTGTACTGTGTTTCTAATTGAATAATTCCCATTATAGGCCGACTCCCTGCAGGTTATATATCAATTATAAGTTAGCACCCCTGCTACAGTCATCTGAAGGCCACTAATCTACTTATTGTGGAGTCTCCTTAAACACTTGAATGCCTCTTATGATCACTTGCATTGAGGTTGCAAGTCACCATGTTTCTGGGAGGAAGTTAAGATAATGCCTCAGGGCTATATAAATAAAACTCAGGTTGCCTATAGTGTTCCAGGAAAGAAAGTGATATTTAAATTGTTGAGAACTTCAAGTAGCACCTACATCAGTAAGAGGGTTTAGGATGAAAGCGATTCCAAATTTGCCTTCTGCCCATATCTTCAGTGTTAGGCTTCCAGGACAGTTTATATAATTGAGTTTAATGCTTGTTTTTTGAGCAATTGGATGACAGCAGCTAGTCTAACCTGCTCTGTTTGTCCACACCCTCAGATGGGTGGCATTTGTTTGTCTTCAGATTGATTGCACAATAGATATGGGTGGAGGTAGGGGATACACTTGGAGGTGTTAACAGTCACTTTCCATGGAAGATGGAGGAGCTGGGGCCACCCTCTGCTGTTTCTGGTGGATTTCTCAGTAAAGTTAAGGGGAATGGCAAACAAACTATAGTTAGAATTTCCTGGTGGGAAGTGGGAGACAGAGCAGTCATTTGCATTTAAGACATATACAACAGTTTGGGAGAGCTACATCAAAGCATTTTCCTTTGTGAGAAAGTCTCCATGGACAATGATGAAAACTAAGGTGTAAGAAGAGCAAGGCATTTTTATAAACCTGACAGGACCCATTATTTTCCTCCATTTGATCCATGTGAGTCATTGTGGAGGTATCCAGTGAACAGTGTATTCAACAGAATGGTTAGTATACTAATAATCTCATACCACTTCTATTCAAAAAGAGAACCTGGGTGGCTGAATCAGAATAAAGTTTGAATCCTCTAGTTCCCCTTTGGTCAAGCTGCCACCCAGAGGAAATTTTCCTAAATTTTACACTAAATATTTTTAACTAATCTGAGTTTATCTTCAAATAATACTATATTGCCTTATATATAGCACAGGTATCTTATAATTACATATTTCCAGTTCCACCCTTGTCATCTTTTATGACATCGCTGTCATTAATTTCATTTATCCATATGCTGTAATCATCTAATACATTGTTGATATTATTACTTAAATATTATTTATAATAATTTGTTTTTATATTTTATTTTATATTTACTATGTTTTATAATATAACAATATTTAATAATATAATTATTAACATTTAATGCTTTAGACAGTTGTTTCTTTTAGGTCAGTTAAGAATAAGAAAACAAAAGACTTTATTTTGCCTTCAATCATTCCTTCTCTGGTGCTCTTTTTTTTTTTATTTTCAAAAAAGTTGAGTTTCTTACTTATTTCTCTTTAGCCTCAAGAAATTTTTATAACATTTCTTTCAAGACACATCTGCTGGTAATGAATTCCCTTAGGTTTTTGTTTTCCTTGTCAGAAAGCTTCTCTATTTCTCCTTCACCTGTGAATCATAAATTTCACTGGATATACAATTCTAGTGTTCTCTTTCAACACCTTAAATATTTCACTTCACTCTCTTCTTGCTTGCATGGTTTCTGGCAAGAAGTCCATTTTACTTCTTATTCTTTTCCTCCACAGGTAATATTTTCTTCCATCCTCAGTCTTATTTTAAGATTTTCTCTTTGTCTTTCCTTCCCTGAAGTTTGAATATTTCTCAACAATGAGAGAAGTCTCATCCAATCAGTTGAAAGCTTTAAAAAGAGAAGTAATGATTTTAGCAGTAGGAAGAGGGACTTTAAATCTCTACTTCAGCCAGCCAGCTTCTCCTGGGAATACATTGAAAACCTTCATTGGCATTACCAGCTTGCGGCCTACCCTATGGAATTTGTACTTTCATATCTCCATAGTCACATGAGATAATTCTTACAAAAATCTCATAATATTTACAGATAACACCTGTTGGTTCTGTTTCACTAGAGATACATGACTAATACAACATGTGTGATGGTTAATTTCCTATGCCAACTTGGCTAGGTTATGGTGTCCAGTTGTTTGGTCAAGCAAACACTGGCCTGATTGTTACTGTGAGGGTATTTCATGGACTTAATTCATTAGTGATTTGATTGCCCATTAAAGGCATTCTTAATTTCTGTTATAGTGTTTTTTGAGTTCTATCATTTTCTTTTGATTCTTTCTTAAATTTTCTCTCTGCTTGCATTACTAATCTGTTCTTGCATGTTGCCTACTTTTTCTATAAATCCCTTAGCATATTAACCACAATTACTTGAAATTACCTGTCTGATAATTCCAACATCTATGCCATAGCTGAAAATATGAAGTGGAATTTGATTCTAAGGTAGTCATCCATATAGATATATATGGTTTTTTTTTTCATTGCATAAAAAAAATGTGAATAAATATTTTAAAAAATTACCTGCCCCTGAGACTACATTTAAAGCCTTAGTGTGGGAAATACCATGCATTTTAGAAAGACTGCTTTTCCAGTGGTATGGAGAGTGGATGATGGGGGGAAGCATGAGTAAAGACTGGATGTAGAGAGACCAATTAGGAGGATTTTTCTATAAGGTGAAAAGCAATAAGAACCTGAACTAGCAACAGCAATTGAAAAGAGATGGTGAATTCAAGAGCTATTGGGAAGGGTAAATCCACAGGTCTGGATGACTAATTATTTGTATGTGGGAAGTAAATGAGAGACAGGACTTGAGATACTTGTAATAACTGCTAGATTTGTGGCTTGGGACAACTCAGGAAATGGAGGTAGCATTCAGAAAAGAGTTAAGAAAGAAGCCAGGGATAGTATATGTAAGGAGACAAGTATAAGGCTAAGTCTTGGAGCATTGCAGTGATTCTCAGGAGGAGCATTATTGACATTTGGGGGGTGGGGCATAGTGTAGGGCTGTCCTAAGTAGTGCCAGGCAAGTCATGCCATACCACCACCACCCCTCTTCCAAATGCCGGCAATGTTCCCCAGTCATTATGACAACCAAAAATGCCCCCACAACAAATGGCCCCTAGTTAAGAATTATGGCTTAATATACCAGGTAAGAATACCTTTGGCTGCAAGTAACAAAACAACAACAGAGAGAAAATGAGTATGTGATAATGTGGCTGACATAGAATCCAAAAATGAGCAGTCCAGGGTTGGTGCAATAGCTCAACAATATAGTCAGGCTCTTTCTGTTTTTCTGCTCTGCCATCCTTAGTAGGTTGGCTTTTGTCTTCATGCACATCATCATCCCAGCATGCCAAATAGCTGCTGCATGCCAGGCCTCATGTCCACTTTCCAGGCAGTAAGAAGGTGTGGGGGACGAATAAGTATGCTAGCTAAGTCTGTTCCTTTTTTATTGGGAAAACAGCTTTCCCAACTCGTTGGCCAGAACTGTGTCCTAGCTGGAGGTGGCATTGGAGATGGGGGAGATGGATGGGTCATCCAGTCAGGAGCCTGTGGCCTAGGTAATATCAACATTTAAAAGGCAAACTATGGGCAAGAAGAAGGACAAGAACTCTAGAGAAAATGGGACAGAGAATGAGGAGGGAACCAGGTGAGAATGAGTGGTGTCAAAGAAGCTGAAGGAGAAGAGAGTTCTAAGAAAAGGGAGCAGGCAACACTTTTAAAGCTGCAGAGAGGTCTTATGAGATAAAGACTACAAAATGTTCATTGGTTACCATTTAGAAGGTTACTCAATGAATAAAGTGAAGGCTACTTTAGTGTAAGGGCCAGGTTTGCAGCTATATTACAGTGGGTTATGGTGTGAATGAGCTGAGGAGCTGAGAGATGGTGCCAGCTCATCTTTCAAAGAGCTGTCTATAAAAGGAGGTGGAGATAGAGGATGTCACACAAAAAATTATTCCACACATATTTCCTTCCTGCTAGTAGAAGCAGCACTCCCTCCAAGTGCTAGATAGAAGCAGTCAAAAAACTGTGCTTTATTAGGTGCACTGTTCTTTAAATCCCTCCTCCAGACCTTTTGAGGAAATTATTTTAGCAAGAAAGAGAAGGAAAAATGATTTGACATAACAAGCTATTCTTAATAGAAAACTATCCCATATCCCCACAAAAGACCTTTGGATATTTTTTAGTTTCTAGGAGAAAATTTCTATCAGCTTTGACATTTTTAGAGACACTGAGGAAAATCCCAAGACAGCATTTACTAGGCTGATGCTAATAACTGCTAATAATTGGGCAGGGGCATACCATGGCCTCTGCCCCATCTTGGGCAAAGGTGCTGCACACTGGCTTAACATGGACTCTAAGAAGGTACTCTGCCCACAGAGTGTGCTTGCTGCGTATCACTCAGAACAGCCTGTGGGCTGGTGATCTACAGAAGAGTAGATTGGGAGATACTGTCCTAGTGAAACCATTGACAGTAGGGAAAATGGCCTGTTAGAGATGATGGACCCTTACCTTGATCTGAGAGTTTCAGATCTGATTGTCACACATGGCTCCTCTTGTGGTACTCCCATAATGTAATCAACTTGGTCATTATCTGATTAATTCAGGCTATTTTACTGTGAAAATGAGCTTGGGCCAAAAATGGGAGTTCTGCCTGATTGAAATCAGTTTTATTTAAAAGTCAAAGTAACCAGGAGCCTTTAAGCATAATAAATAAGTCTTGCTATTTTATTTCAAAATGTAAAAATTTTGGTGCTAAAACTTTTCCCATTTCTTTGTTCAATGCTCAATTAGCATATGGAGTCAACGGGTTAAATTTCCTTCTAAAATGACATCATTTTAAAAACTAGTTAATTAAATTTGTCTAAATATTTTATATTTCTAGGAAAGAAAAAATGCTGCAAATTAAACTATGACATAATGTTTTCTTATTACTTAGAGTTTTTATTTTTAACTTATTAAAAGATCTGTATTATGCTTATTCAGACACAGATTTTAAAAGTCATATATCACCCTTGTTTGTCAAAAACATAATGAAAATATAAATGAAATATATTGATGAGGGAATTCTTAAAAGAGTTTTTCCATTCAGACTCTGACTGTTCTAAATAACTTTTTTTTTAACATTAAAAAAAATATATTTACTATTTATCCATTTTAAACACCCCCCCATTTTTGCTGTTTTTGTGTCCATTCATTGGGCAATTCTCTGTGTCTGTTTCCTGCCCTCTCCTCTCATCCTTCTCCTCCTGTCTTCACCTGGATTCCATCCTGGGAACCTAAGATATGGGAGAGAGGTGTTCTGCCATCTCTGCCACCTTAGATCCTGTTTTTTCAGCACATCTCAACTTGGCTCTCCCCTGTATGTCTCTCCTGTTATGTCATCATCTTGCTGCTTGGTTTGGCGAGGCCTAATGGCTCACCCACTCGTGGGGCCTGATGGCTCACACACTCACAGGACCCGGGGGCTCACCTGCTCACAGGGCCTGGGGGCTCAACCACTCACCCTAATGCCACACCCATGCACCTTCTATATTTTTCTTTATTTTACCGTGAGGTCCCGGGAATCAAACCCAGGTCTCTCCACATGGGAAACGGACACCCAACCATTTGAGCCAAATCCGCCTCCTGCTATATCCCTTAATGTTGACCAAAGATACCTAGAGTTACAGTCATTTCCCATACAGGATGGTCATACAATAAATCAGGCTTGGTTTATCAACAGCATTCTAAAAAATAGACCTACAGAGAAAAACTAGGTTTGGGGACACATGCATGGTTTCTAATATAGTGAAGGTTTAGCTTACTTTGTTTATCACAAAATCAGGTCAGGGAGAATATTTGTAGTAAATCATATTTTCATTCAGAGTCACCAATATCTATATTTCTTCTCCCAGGTATTCTCTCTACCATCAAGAGCCCTGGCAATGCAGCATTTCTTACAAGAGTGCCCATTGTTTTCTCTGGCTTTTTTTCCATGTCACTGACATGCATCATGAAAGTTTTGACCTCAGCGCTTTGTTTGGTGTGTGATGGGCAATCACTTTGCACATATCTATCAAAAAACATAACCCAACTTTGTTTGCATATAGGTATCTCCCTTCCCTTGGTCCCATGAAGCACTTATTGCTTTGCAAGAAATTCTGCAATTATTGTCATTCCACCACCAATAAGCACTTATTTTCATTAATATCAAATATATGCCCCACTGCTCTGTTTCCAGGACTTTTGATGTAAACAATAACTTTTCTTTTCAATGCTGAATCATAATATAATCTTTTCTGAAGACATTTACAATGGAAACTAAATAAAACAGCATCAACAAGGCCTGTAACTCATTTGAAGGGAGGACAGCTATGAACAGTTTGTCCCAGGGGCAGGCCATGTTACCCACTTCACTGCTGCCACCTGGCCGACAGTAATTGCAGGGCACATCTCAGTTTCTGGAATATTAAAATGTGGTAAAATATACACTTAGAATTGATAAGTGTGATAGGCTAATATGTCAACTCAGCTGGGTATTAAGCTATGGTAGGATGTCAGCTGAATATGTGATTGACAATAGGGAGTTCCACGATATGAATTTTGGTTTTTGGTTTGAGATACAGGACTGAGAGACAAGAACTTGGGTCCTACCAAGCAGAGGTGACTTGAGTCAGTGTTTAGTAATGGGATTCTCCAGGTCCACATATTTCACTTGAGCCACCCTGAAGTTTTGCCCTGACCCAGTTTTTACCATAACCTCTTATATAACTTTTACTCTTACCTATTTTAAATGTTTTACTGACTATTTTGACCAAATGGGATTTGCATTAATAACCATATGGTAACACTCTTCTGAAAACTCTTTCAGGATTTACACAAATTACATTCTCATGCAGGGTTTTGACATTCTCAGGCATGTTTTTTGAGCTGGTTTATATACACCATTTTATTTTTCCATTAACATACCTCATATTATTTAACTGTTCTCAGGATCATACTGAATTCATGGATTTTCATAGAATTATTGTTATTTTTGATGTTCAAGTTGTCACATCTTAGCCAGTGGGAGCCCTTATGCTGGCCCCTTTTAGTATTACCCAGACATTATTTAAAGCATTCTTGCAATCTGGAAATAGTGAGATATTCAGGCCTATCTTACTTTTCCTTGCCCCGTGATATGGACATATTACTCTACAAAATAATGCAGATTCCTTTTAGCAAAGAATAATATTAAAAATAAAAGTTGTGGGGATAAGGGTACATATCAAATTAATTATTTCCTATAAGTAAGAATAGTTTGCAGGGTGATATCACTGCTAACACATTATAAGGACAGATATAGAAAAGATCACTCTTTAAAAAGGAGCCTGATTGGTATTACTGATTTCAATCCAATTCCAAAACCATGTTTATTTTTTATTCTGCTTCCATCTAATATCCCTTCTATTTTTAGGTTACACATGTTCTCCTGTCTCATATACATCTTAAAATATTATATATTGTGCTATAGATTGTCACGATAAACCCTGTATTTGAATTGTAACAATGACTAAACTTTCTAAAACATAATTTACTGTGTATCTGCTCACATCCTATCTTCCAGCTATAACTTTCTCTTTCTTTTACCCCTATATTTTAATCACTTCATTGACACTACAAAGCATTCCATTTTACTATAATGGAAAACATAAATGTTAACTAACCTTCATTAGTTTTTAGAAAAGAGGTAGAAAATTCATAGCAAGATTTAAACTAATGCAAATACCTAGAACACAGCTAGGTATGCTCCTTTCTTAAAACCATCTAAATTTAATTCCCTCATTAATTCCAACCTCTCAGTAGAAAATAGTGTTTCACTTTTCCCCTTAAACTTTTCTGAGAATAAAAAGTCTTATCATATGATAATTAGGGTAGGCTAAACATTCGCTATATTAGAAATCATGCGTGTGTCCCCAGACCCAGTTTTTCTCCTTAGGTCTGGTTTTTGGAATGCTGGTGATAAACTAAGCCTGATTTATTATATGACCATTCTGTATGGAAAATGAGTGTAACTCTAGGTATCTTTGGTCAACCTTAAGAGATATAACAGGGGGACAGAAGTGACTCAAATGGTTGGGTGTCTGTCTCCCATATGGGATGACCTGGATTCAATCTCCAGAACTTCCCAATAAAAATAAAGAAGAAAAAGGAAAATATAGAAGGTACATGGACCACCAGGCCCCACATGTGGGTGAGCTACCAGGTCCCATCTGCAGGTGAGCCACCAGGCCACTCAAGTGGGTGAGCCACCAGTACCCATGTGCAGGTGTGCTGCCAGGCCCCATGAGCCATGCAGCAAGGTGATGACATAACAGGAGAATGACACAAGGGATAGCCAAGATTAGATGCACTGAAAAACCAGGAACTAAGGTGGTGCAGGTGGTAGGACACCTCTCTCCCACATCGGACGTTGTAAGGATCAAATCTCAGTGAAGACAGGTAGAGAAGGATGAGAAGAGAGTGCAGGAAATGGACACAGAGTCACCCAGCGAATGGACACAGAAACAGCAAAAACATGAAAGGGGGGAAATGGATAAAAGTAAATAAAAATGTATATGGGAGGAAGATATGGACAATAGTTGGTAGTAATACTTTGATGATGCTCTTTCATGATTTGTTAACAAATATTTCACAACAATGCAGGGTGTTTGTGGGGGGGTGATGTCTGGGAGTCCTGTATGATGTTATTCATGTTTGTTTTGTAAGTTCATGATGTTTACTGAACACTTATAGTTTATGTATGTTCAGGTATGAATGATATACTTCAAAAAATTGTTTAAAAAAAATGTCTTATCAGAAGAAAAAAACGTTAAGCTCAGCAGATACTTTATACAATTTCAGATGTGACTGCAGTGTGTGGGGCTTCTGGCAGCCTGAATAGGCCTCTTTTTCAACCTTACTGTCAGTGCTTTCAACTTGCCAGAGATCTGGCTTCTTAACTGTCCCAGTGGCTCCCAGGATCTCTGAAATGTATCTGTCTTTGTCAGACTGCTATGACAAATACCAAACAATGGGAATTTATTGTCTCACAGTTTCAGAGGCCAGAATTCCCAAATGAAGGCCCCAGCAAGACTTGTGTTCTGATACTGGCTGCCAGCAGTCCCTGGCAATCCTTGGCCATTCCATGGCAAGTAATTCTCCTTTCTGGCTTTTCAGACTTACAGGTTCTCTTTATATGACTTCCAGCAATATGGATTAAACTGGTTAAGCTCACTACATCTTAATTAAAAATAGCATCTTCAAAAAGTCACATTTATGATGGATTCACACCCACAGGAATCCAGGTTAAGAATATGTGTATGTTGGGGTTTATAATTCAGCCTATCACAGCAGGTATCATTCTAAAGAGAAGTGCCAAGTTTTTCTTTTTCAATCACCTGCATGTATCTATGTGGGTTTGCCTTTTTTAGTTAGATAAATTTAATATTCAGTGCTACTGATGTGCCATTTATTGTTGTTGATCCAAGACATGAAACATGA
The DNA here is from genome assembly GCA_029593785.1 of Cabassous unicinctus. Classification (NCBI taxonomy): domain Eukaryota; kingdom Metazoa; phylum Chordata; class Mammalia; order Cingulata; family Chlamyphoridae; genus Cabassous; species Cabassous unicinctus. The sequence continues at coordinate 12,892 of JAQZBX010054673.1, forward strand.
CCTTCAGAAAGGCTGGTTGAGTTGGTACCCAGCCCACATAGGACCTTAAGTGTAGCTAATTGAGACTGTTATCCTGCTCTTGATTTTTATAAATTCTATTTATTCCAATATTCTGGCCATTTTAAATTGTGTTATCTGTGAATTCCAGAAATCCCCAAGTTAAGAGAATATATCAGGAAAAGGCTCTTGGACAAGAAGAGGTGGGTGGTGACCAAGTACGTCACTTAAGCCTTTGGCCTGTTGCTCCTCACAGACAGTTTCAACACTGTGGAAAATCTTCCAGTAAGGACAGTACCTGTGTTAGGTATTCTCTCCCTCCTAGTCTGGGCAGAACACTCCCTTTAACAAGTTAAAAAATTAAGTTATGATACTTTTTCTTTTCATATGATAAGAAGATACTAAGCTGAGATGGTCTAAAGAAGACAAATATGATAGAGGGTTAAAAAATGGTAACATATAAGTAAAAGAGAAAGGAATAATATTTCACCTGGTACAGATGAGCTGGGATGACCATGAAGGTGGCAAGGAGAGGCAAATAATCAAACCTGACTTCACAGTGGAGCAAAACCATGTAGTTTTATTCAAGTGTCCACATTTTAAAAATTCTACATAAATGAATTAAAGCAAAATTAACTCTATTTCATCATGTTCCTTATGCCTTATTTTGGTCAGATTTTGTGGGGGAATAAAAAACACTCCTGGAATGTGAGATTTTCTAATTAGACTTTTGTCTTCTGAAATGCTAGAGAAGGGTTTGATGTTCTAAATTCCTGAAAAAGTTCTCCTTCAGGATGAAATTTGCCTCTGCCCAGTAGAATATTGCTTTTGGATGTGCTGATGGAAAACCAGTCTAATGTGATGCTGTGTGTGGTTGGTTTATGTTTATAAACACAAGGATAAACATTTTGCAATCAAGCATGGAAGTGCCTGCCCACATACTAACTTGGAGGTGCAGCCTGTGGTAAGGGTTCAGTCCTGTCCTTGCAGCCAACCCCAGGCATAGAATACACAGAGGAGGGAGGAAGGTGCTGACTGACACTTCTATTGTAGCCATTTAAAGAGGGTTGCCAATGACTTCCCTCCAAATTCCTTGGTGTCAGATTTTGGTCTTGGTCTTTGTCCTTTTTTGGAAAGCTGGATGACAAGAGTTTTGTTAGTTACTTGGAACCCTGAATAATCAAACCTAAAAATATGTGTGTCTGATCATTTTTAAAAAGATTATGACTCAAATAAAAATTTAGAGTTTGGATAGTCCATTATTTAAAATGAACAAGGATTTAGCAATTAATTTTAAGAATCAGTGAGAAGTTGCTTATCACACTTCAATGTTGAATGACTCCTGCTTTATTCTTACCAGATGCCAGCCCTTCCTATCCTGTCATTCTTTTGTTCATTCAATAGAGTTTTATTGAGTGACACATTGTGAGGATCTTGACCCAATATTTTCTACTTATGGCTTTTTTCTTATTTCATTTTGATTACAAGTGACATTACAAATTCAAAAGAATCTAAAGGACATCTGAGGGAAAAAAGTATGTTTTATATAATACTTATAATAAAAACTATTATAATTCCTGAAGTACTCCTTAAGCTCAACAGGCCCCATAATTCTAAAACTCATAAAGTCACAGAGTTTTAGAGTTTGAGGTTGTTTTGCAAGATCATTTACCCTGATTCACTTACTTTGAAGATAATGCAATTGAGGACCTCATATGTTAGGTCACTGGTATAAGATCATGTATCTATTTTGATACTATTTCTGTCATAAATTTGGAATAGAATTTAAAGGCCTATGTTATCCAGCAGTGTCTCTGCACTACTCCTTTACTCAAAAAAATGTTTATCAGTTACACTCTTTGTTCCATGCCCTGGAATAATAAACATGAATAACACAGTCTGTCCCTTCAGTAAGTTCATAGTCCAGTGAAGGAGACATATGTCATCACATAGAAATAAAACTGTGTGACACATGTTGTAATACAGGAAGGTACAAAATATTATGTGAACTCAGGAAAGAAAGCCCCAACTCTGCCTGGGGAAGTCAGAGAAAGCATCACATGGGAAACATCTTCAAGAATGAGAAGGTAGGAAGAGCATGTGGAAAGACATGGGGTCATAAAAGGGATGGCATATTTGGGAATGGTCACAAGTTCAAGGGGAGCTACCTGGGAGGCTGTTAGGCCAATGGAAAGACAGTGGTTCTAGAGCAGCTGATTGTGTCCTGACTATGAAGGGCCTTAAGTGGCAAGCTAAGGGGTGTGGCTCTCACACAGGGGAACAACACTAGGAGTTCCTAGTTTGGAACTAGAGGTCAAGACTGCCCCTGGCGGTTGCTGCCCTGTATTATTTGAGCACATGTTTCTCTCTTTGACTAGACTATGTTCTCCTACAGCAGGACTGTGTCTTTATTTTTGTTAAATAAACAAAGTTTTCTATTCAAAGCATGGTCCAGGGCCCAGAGGTTTGGTATCACCTCAAGGCTTGTCAGAAATGTAGAATCTCAGGCCCACATTTTAATAGGATCTCTAGGTGTTTCTTATGAATATGCAAGTTTGAGAAACATACTAAAAGACTGCTTTGCACAGAGTCGAAGTTCATTAAACATTTGTTGAATCAGATGTCTTTTGAAAAATCTGTTTGAATGGCAATTGGATTTTTCATTTGGATAATTACTTCCCCAAATAGTTTAATGGATAATACACCTAAAATAAGTGCAGGAGGCATGTATTTGTCCTTATTCCCAACTCCACAAAGCCTAAGGAGATCTGAGATTAAGGATGCCAGAAGTGGGCAATAAGGTGGTCAAACCTGGGTGAATATCTCAAGCTAAATGTTGTATTGGTGATAAATTTGTAGCAAAGTTTGGGGAGAAAGTGCCTTTAGGGAGGGGCTGGCCTGATTCTTCTTATGGCTCTTACCCGTAGAATGAATACTTGTATATGAGTTGCCTTCAGAGGTTTGTGGAAGACAAGATCCACCTGCTGGTGAAGGCCATTGAGTGTTGCTTTGCCCACATAGAGTGGCCTCTGCAGGAAGGGGTCAGAAATGCAAGGACATCCTACCGATGGATCCTCAGTGGATGCTTGGTGGTCAGTGACATTTTTCAAGAAAAATCAAAAATATGCAATAAGGTCTGCCTGGTCCCCAAGCCCTGTTAGCACTATCCTATTGCTTCTTAAAGAGTTGTTCTGCTAGATAATTTTGCTAATGCTTTGCTATATACACACACATATATATATATATGTATATAGATTGATATAACTTAATTAATTGAAGCAGAAGAAAGCAATACAATATAGTTATTTTATTAAATATCTGTTAATAATTGGGAGAATGTAAAATAGGCAAAGGATTGTCTACAAACAGGGGTCCAACTGGTGCAACATAATCCTTCAGGATATACATACATATAGATACAGGCTTACCAAACTGGGGGATACACTGCCATACCTGGCCCACCTTCAGCCAGAATCCAAGATGGATGCAATATATATATATATAGTTAGTGAATCTTTGTTAATAATTGAAAGAATACAAAATTGACAAAAGATTGTTTATAAACAGGGGTCCAACTGCTATATCTCAATTCCTCACAATATGCACACATACATTCTCATGCTCACTAAACCGGGGGGCAAACCAACATACCTGGCCCACCTCCAGCCAAAGTCCCAGATGGATACAATATAAATGCCTATGTGCATATCTAGTTTAATAAGTCTGTACTGAAAATTAGAGTGAGAAACAAGGCTAACATAATCAATCAAAAGATTAAATCAATATTGAACAAAGTCACAAAATGACAGTAAAAATAGAGCAGTCTTACATACCAACCCACCAACATGTAGCTCTTGGCTGGGAAGTCCCATTCAGCAGCCAATATCAGAGTCTTGATAGAAAACAACACCAGTACAGAGCACCCTCTCCCAGGGTGGGACTTCAACTGGCCTGACCAGGGACTGTCCCTTTTATTGTGCTCATAATCAATGAACTCAGTACTATAGATGCCAAATTTCAAGTGCTGCATCAATTCCAGAGGAAGTGGTCAGCCTCCTCAAGAAGGAACACAATACACCTCGGGCAGTACATTCCAAGGTTCATGCATCAGTCCCTGAGAAAGTTGCCAGCTTTCCCAGAGAGGATCACAACAATCCCTGGAATGCACCCTATTTGTTCTTATTTGTTATAAAACAGTCCCACTGTTCTAGTTCTCATCATTCCTCCTAAAATATGAAAAGTGTTAACTAACAAGGCATTGGTTTGCTGATTAATAAAATTTCCTGCATGAAGTTTCACTTTTAGGTTTGAACAATACTCACTAAAATTTTTCCCAATATAAGAATAAAGAGGTAGAAGAGAATAGGAGTGAGGATTGTACATAGAAAAGCATACATAGGGAATTGTTCAACTGCATTGCAGGTGCCAAGGAAAGAGTACATTGTTCAGCAGAAACAGTTGGAATTTAGAATCTGAGGGTCTTGATTTGAAACTCAATTCTACCAAGCATCGACCGTGTAGTGCTGAGCAGGGCCCTAAACCCATTTAAACCTATTGATATTTTTGTTTTGTAGAATGGGAGTGCTGAAGTCTTCCCCTACCTATCTTGTAGGGTTGATATAAGGATTAATTAATTGAATCATGTGAAGCAGCTTGTAACCACTCACTTGACATACATTTTTAAATTTAGTTATATGGGGTTTGTGAGGACTGAAAATATAAGCTCAAGGTAGAATTTATCTAAGACTAAGGAGTAAAAAAAATTCAAAAGGGTCTGTAAAGCCTAAGGGGTGATGGACAACACTGGTAAAAGTAGCAAGGGTGATACAGAGGTATGTGGCCATGGGAATAGCACCTAGATCATTACGTTGCAGTAATTTTTAGACTAGGAAACTTGGAAGGTTAGTCAGGAAAAAATGTGAAAAGGTCATGTGTAATGGAGTTCTGCAAATCCTTTAGACTTTTCCCTATACATGAGATGGCACTAGATTTCTAGGATATCACCTTTTTTGGGTATTACACTCTGTGTGTTTTGTGTAAAACCTTGTTTAAATATCTAGATTAGTAGATATATGCTGTGATTGTAATGAGAATGATGTAGGAGATGCCCCTGGTGTAAAACAAAGAATAAAGGCCAAGAGAGTTAGAAGTTAAAAGAGTGAGTTGGAATTATTAGGACTAGAGTGTGCTTCTCTATGGTTATTGATTGGGATTGAAGAATAAAAGCCCTTGTTTCCTGGGTGGCTGAAGTATCCATATATGTGAGAATATGAATCCATGCATTTTTTATTCAGCAAACATGAACAAAATGCTCACTCTGGTATCAGATACTGTGCTAAGCCTTTTATGCACATTATCTTACTTAATCCTTTTATTATTATTTTAATTTGTAGAGGCTGAATAACTCATGCATGCCCACACATAGAATTCACAGCTAACTCAGGCCTATGTATTTTCAGAACCCAGACTCCCAATCCCTACACTTGCCTGTTGCTTCTCCTAAACTGTACTCTGCACACCATTTTAGTTACTTGTAATTGCCAAGTTATATAGTTAAATAGTTTAACATTTGTGAATCCCATTCATTCCTTTCTTCATGTAATAAGAAATAAGAGGCAGTGTAACCCCTGGTGTATGGCATAGCCTCTGGTTTGAATCTGTTTCCCTACTTGAGCTTGCACAAGTTACTTAATGTCTTTGTGCCT